>CM061040.1:58935672-59020672 GCA_030762985.1 Adelphocoris suturalis | reverse complement strand
AAAACGCCAATCTTCCTCTGTCCCAAACACCTTGGATTTTTATATCAACCACTAGTGCTGGGCTCCCATATTTTGCAAGCTTAAGTCCAGGCTCCATATTCACTCCTCTCCTCGCGAGATCAGTGATGATTGCACAATAATCTCGAACGTTGCCATGTCCTCTGTTGACAAGTCCATCTCTTTTGCACATCAAGACATGATCCACATCGACCCACACCCATCACAGATTGCTGAGAGGTTTAGAGGTGTGCGATCGTAGTGCAAAGCCAGCGTCTCACGAAACCCGATGGGTGATTAGTCAAAACCATCGGCTTGCAAAGGCCGTACTGATAACCATCATGAGTTACCTTTTACTCTTTCTAACTTTTTTTTTTTTTTTTTTTTTTTTTTTTTTTTCAGGCTGCTACCTTTCGCATATTTCCTGACTCTGATGGAGCATATATTCATTTCTTGTTTTTCGGTTTCCTCCTATGACCCCCCTTATGACCACGTTGTCAATGCCTCTCATAATTTAATGTAGAGCCCGTACAAATAGATTATATCAGCTTATCCCCTGATCTTTATGAAGTCGAGTATATGTGTACTTGAGCTTGTAAAGGGTTGTTGATGCAGGGGGAGGGAATTTGCCCAGTATTGCCGGCAGTCCAAAGAGAATGGCATCATCTCCTGCCACCTCCCGCCCCGATAATCCTGGTATGAGTGCCTTTCGGAAAACTTCCCTTAGATATGTAATCTGTGATTCCCTCAACTACTCTTTGGGGGTATATAGTAAGCCCATTCAAACTGAAAATATGGTAGAAACTACATGAACTGGTATTGGTGATTTTTTATATGCTAACTTCACAACATGCTACTACTTTTACTTTTATATGTCAACTTCATTGTGTTTTGCACCCATTTGTTTACTTTTTCTTGAATGTGTTCTCTTTTCTTCTTTCTGCTCCTCTCACTCCCCACGAATAGAATTAGTTGAAGAATAACTTATGAATCAATATTACTGAATGCAAAATAGGGCAGTGAAACAGTGGCATTCACTATCTAGGGTAATTAGTGGATCATTTAAAAGCTAACTCGGACAATCCCTGACCATTTCATTAAAATCAGGCACTCTCGGAGTTACGTGTGTAACTACCATCTTTATCATTGGGCGTGCACAACATTTATTACTTTATCAATCGCTATAAATTTCATAGGTTGTTCTGAAACATTTACCCAACTGGTCCGAAAGTGTGAACGAAATCAAACGGACAGATCATGAGAAATCTTCGTTATAGGAAATTCACGTTTGCGCGTGTGCACACGATCTAGGAGTTTACCCTCACAATTGAATCAAAATTGGACTGAAACTTGGTAAAGTTTTGAGTGTGACAAGGAATCACCACAGAAACTCCCAAACATCAGACGGACAAAAAGACCATCATTGAAACAAAGTTGATCGACAACCTCTGAAACGTAAAACGCAAGTGAAAATTATGATCTCGGAGGACAACTTTCGACTTCTTGTACAATCACAACTTTCGGCAGTGAGGAAGCAAAAAAATATGTGTTCGAAAAGCCACAGTGACTTTAGGTACATGGGTTTTCTTCCTACAGTTGGGGAATATTTCCTATTTCTTTCTGGGGAATATTCTGACGTCCGCAACAAGATAACAATGAATAGTCAAGTTGGTCTGTACTTGAATTTACCCTCCTCTTCCAATATGCTAGCTAGTAAGAACCGCCGTCCGTACTATATTTCGTTCTCTACCTATACACAAGCAGCATCTCGATCTGTCCATACTCTCGATAAGCTTGAAATTGCTAGTTGGCCTATGATATTATCAAGGGCTCTATTTAAAATCAACAAGACTTCTATAGTAAGACAAATACTACAAGGCATTTACGCAAATTAAATAATATCACTTTCCCATCCTTAAAGAGGATATACATATTGTTTTCTGGCAATTGTACTTCGATCATTTCTTGGTTTGGTAATTTTCTCGTATCGAGTACCTTTCTCTTTCCCTCACCTAATGCGTTTCAATTAAAAGTTTTGTATTTGATAAATTATTATGAATTAATACATTTCTTGGTCTAGGTTTTTAATTGAGTTTCCATTAAATCTGGTACTTCCGTAGTACACACTTTACATTATTCATTAGTAAACAGAAAAATTAGGATCATGAATTACTTTTATTTGATATAATCTACCAAGAATTATTTTCCACACCCATGTGTTTCATAGAAGCCATATCGAAACCACATCGCTATAAAAGATCGCGAACATTTAGATATGATATAGAAGGCAGTGAAGTGGTTAGGTCCCTTATCTAGGTCACATTCTACAGCAAGCGCAAGTCATTACGAGATTTATACGAGAACCGTTCAAAAGCTATTCAGTGTAGGTACCCATATTCATCATACACCGCAATATGGCAAACGTAAACGTATTTTACACATAGTACGACAATACAAGCACACAGCAACTCATTTTTATTTTCATCGGGCAACTAACATTTCTGAGATAACAAGATTGCTACCCTCGATCAAGATTTTTCTCTACGGTACATATAAATGGAAGTCAATAAATGGAAGCCGATAGGGTCCCTAATTATTTCCCGGGTGGGAACAAATCTCCCCCTGAGGTCCAATCAATGGGGTTCGATTGCATTTTGCATTAGCCTCCCCCCCTCCCCCCCGTAAAGGAGAACCTCGCCTGTACTTTAGTACTTTCATTATCTAATTAACTAGCATTACTAATTACTTGACAACTAAACGCAAAGGCGTATGCTTGTGGAACTTTTCATTTGAAACTAATCTCAAGTTGGTAGTTCCGAAGAAAGATTAAGAGAAAAGGAAATCCAGTCTCCTTCCAACATCATCGCAGAGACTACCCGTGGTATACCAGCAAGTTTTAGTTCAGTCACTGTCACCCCTCTCGTTACAAGCTCTCATTAAATGTTATTTTTATCTCTTTAAACAAGTATTGTGATTTTTAAAACCAATTTCCAGGTGTCATAAGTTATTTAAGATTTTTCATTGATAGATACATCATTATCAAAGTATCTAGGTATAATACGTTCTGGACCTACCAAAAGTAAATTAATGGAATATAACGGAACTCTAACAATGCCTCAATATTACCTACGTCTATATTATAGGTTATAAAATTTACTTATAATAAATTCACTTTCTTGACAAGGGATGTTGGGAGATTCATCGTAGTGGTTTTGAAATTCGAATAACACGACTAAGTTTGATCAGTTCATCTACACTGCTGTAAAAAATTGAGGGATCACAGTCGGAAAAACTTAGTTTCAGATTCATGGTGGCCGGTTGGTAAAATACCTGTCCCTTGAGACGAATTCTCACTTGTTGGTAAATAGACATCCAGGAAAAGAGTTTACGATAAATCCCAGCTCGATAGAACAGTCTAGTCTGAAGTAAACCAAGAACGAATCGTAAAAATCAACAAAATCGTTTGTAAAAAAAATCGATTTTCGCGTCTTCAAACAAATGGTCGCCCAATTGGTATCTTTCAAGGGTTTACAAATATTGTATAGGTCATTAAAAAGCTGAGTTCACGCTGGACAATTTTTTATAATCAATCTTCAAAAGTGGTTCATAGTTTACGGGTTTACAGCCGAAAATTCAGTTGGATTGAGCTAAGCTGGAAGCGTGAAATTTGGTTGCTAGAAATACAACTGTCACAAAAACTTTAAAAAAATAAATCAATTAAATAAAAAATTTAAAAATGGACCATCAAAGTCTGAATGGATGATTTGAAATTAGATATACCATTTCTTGCTTTAAAAATTATCTGCACCACCCTGTCATTGAGTTAAGCCACTCAGTCAATGACAGCAAGGTGTGGATAATTTTTAAACAAGAAAAATGGTATTTCTCATTTCATACCGTTCGCTCAAACATTGATCGTCTGAGAACAGTCTTCTTTTTTTTAAGATGTTTTTTGTGACAATTGTACTCTTAGCAACCAACTTTCACACCTCCAGCTCAGCTCAATCCTCAAAACCCCAATAATATAAGCAAAAAACACACTAATCCCTTAATTTCGAACACAATTTTTTTTAAATCCCTTACTTTTTTAAGTGAATTTTTTTCTGTAAACCCTTAAATTATGAACCATTCTTGAAGATTTTTGTATACTTGTTCAGCATGAACTCAGCTTTTTAATGACCTATACGATTTTCGTAAACCCTTGAAAGAGATCAATTGGGCAACCATTTGTTTGGAGACGCGAAAATCGATTTTTTCTTTACAAACGATTTTGTTGATTTTTACGATTTGTTCTTGGTTTACTTCAGACTAGACCATTCTATTGAGCTGGGATTTGCCGTAAACGATTTTTCTGCATGTTAATTTACCGACAAGTGAGTATTCGTCTCAATGGATAGGTATTTCACGGTCCGGCCACCATGAATCCGAAACTAAGTTTTTTCGACGGTGATGCCTTAATTTTTCACTGCAGTGCAGTTACAATGTCAAGGAAATGGCACATGAGCTTCCTCGCATCATCCCTGAAAATCTGACCGAAATCCGTTCACAATTGCCTGAGTTATGACCGAAACAAGAAAATTTTGTTTGCACCTGCGCAGAGGCTACTGTTATTCGATCATGACGGAACTGATAGGGGGCCATGTAGAGCTATACCCGCACGATCCCTAAAAATTTGAAGAAAATCGCATCAAAATTGTGGAAATTACGGCTGTTGCAAGGACCGAAACAAGAATATTTCGTTCACGCATGCGCAGAGCGTACCGCTAATGCAATTATGATGATTGTCTTATGGGACCTCAAGGGACCTTACCCACATCATCCCTGAAAATCTGCCCAAAATCCGTTCAACATTGACCGAGTTTTGACCGTCACAAGGAATTCACGTTAGCGCCTGCGCAGAAGCTACCGTTGATTCGATCATGATGAAGTTGATAGGGGACCATCTAGAGCTTAACCCGCACGATCCCTGAAAATTTGGTTAAAATCGGATCAAAATAATTGTGGAAGTTATGGCTGTTACAAGGAAATGTGGATGGACAGACAGACAGACAGACACGGAACCAAATTTGTTCAGGAGGCTCTGAAACGCAAAATGCGAGTGGAAATTTTGATTTTGGAGCAAACAAAATTTTTTTCATTTCGAAAGTGAAAACAAAGCTTCCGCTGCCCTGCAGTCTCGGAAGCAAAATAAGTCAGCGCCCACAAGCCAAGCAAAAGTGAGCGCCCAAACATACGACTAGCCAAAAATGGAATGACAAACACAAAAAAAATTATAATAATAATAAATAAAATAAACAAGTATACTCCGAGTGAAACGGCGGTCTCACCTATAAATGCATTGCGATTGAGTGCATTAATATATTTTTTGAACCGCAAGAGGGAGATGGATATTAATTACACTACCATACAAAATTTAGGGGTGGTCTTGCATCCAACCGGAGCTTATCGGTTTCTTACGTTATTTGATGTGCTGAATCTGAATCTAAAGTCAGTTTTTTCGTCTCGTTTTTCCATGATATAGGTAGCTTGTTTTAACTTTTTTTTTGTACAAACATTTCAGGATTTTTCATTGACCACACTTCCTGATTAAATGTCTTCCAAAGGTGCCTCACTCATGTAAAATTTATCACTGATTTCGAATATCACCTCAATTTTTCTGTCGCACCGTTTCCAGTGCTCGGTTTTCTCAAAAAAACTATTAAAATTTATGGGGAAATCCCAGTTTTTGTCATTTTTTTGCTCATTTTATGGCCAAGAATAGAAAATTAAGACTGGAAAAATTCTTTTGGATCTATATCTTGTAGAAAACATGCTTTCGCATCGAATGAGACCAACTTTGGGAATCATTAGAGAGTTCCTTAACCTTAAGTCAATTGGGATAAGGTACTTGGGGATTTTGTCATCTGGGGCGAGGCACACCGGATACTAACCTGATGGTCAAGAGGGTCAAATTAGTGTCTTTTCTTAAAGTGACGCTACTTATCCTCATGTAACGCTAAACCACCAAGGGGATTTTGCCGCCTGTCCCGTGTGTTCAGTTTCCAGAATTTCTATGTTTCCTAGTTCTTTTTTTATCCACTAAAAGGTTTTGCTATGGCTGATTTTGAATATTCGTGAACAAGAAAATGAATATAATTTTCATGAATCATGAATATCAAAAAGAGATGAATATCAATGTAATCGGTGTGAAAGGTTACTGGACGATAAGGGGAAAGAGATGATAGGTAGGTTTGGGATAGGGTGTCTCATGTAGGATGGGATAAATCTATCTTATTGGAGATAAGGCGCCTTATCTCGCTGCACAAGCGCAGCAGCGTAACCGTTCACGATAAGACGCCTTATCTCTATCTCCCTGTCGCTTTAGGAACTTTCTAATGCACACTATGTATGCTCAGACCAACCAAATATATATATATATATATATATATATATATATATATATATATATATATATATATATATATATATATATATATATATATATATATCTGTTATGTAGGCTGTTAAACTCGATTGGATAAAAAGGATAACAACAGTGAGCTCTGTGTTTTCTGAGATTTGCTTACTTCGGTATGAAGTGGCCAATCTCGCCTTGTTGCTCTTGTCTTGTCTAGCCCGTATTCTCCACAAATGGAACAAAATTTATTTGGGCTATTCACGCAGTTTTTACAAGGTTTCGGCATCCTCAAAACAATATGTTAACTTCAGAAGTGGCAAAAGGACACAATATGAATCGGTGCAGTACTCTGTCGTAAATGAGGTTCACCAGCCTCCCACTACCAAGTGCTCCCCATGGTCCCTCTAGATCATGAATTACAGGTGGCACGATGATTGCAGATACAAAGATCGAAAATAGCATTTTCGAACCTAAAGGCCGTAAGTCGCCACCTCATACCTACGTGAACAAACCAAAAGAAAAAGAAAAAAAAAACCTACCAATTGTTATCCTGTTCATCCAATCGACTTGAGCAGAAAACATAAAAGCTGGATAGATATATTATATGGTTGCTCTGAGCATGCAAAGCGTGCATTGATTCCCAAAGTATAATAGACAGGATGAGCTGATAGTTGAAACGGTTTCGTCGAGGGTCGTGATTTTATAATGTTTGACAAAATAACTCGCGCCTCCGTTATTTTTGGATCTGAAAACGCGTGGTTGGTCTTATTCAATGCGGAGAAATGTTCTTCACAAGATGCAGATCCGAGAGAAAATTTTCAGGCCTGATTTTCTATTCTTAGCTCATGAAATATGCAGAAAAAATGGCAAAAAATGGGATTTTCCCACACTGTTGAGAAAACGGAGGGTAGAAGGTGTGAAATAGAAAAATTGAGGTTTTATGCGGAATCAGCAATCAATTTTACATAAGTTAGGCACCTTTTGAAGGCATTTAATAAAGAAGTGTGTTAAATGAAAAATCCGGAAAAGTTTGTACACAAAAAAAGTGAAAACAAGCTAAAATCATGGAAAACTCGGCGCTCCGCGCCTTGCCTGGACCCCCGGTTACCTCTATTTACATACTTCGGATGAAATTATTGAAACACAGAATGTGTTTTAGCTCACGCGTTTCACATAAACCCGTCTTCAATCTTCGGTTAACTTCCTCCCACTAAATCAGAATTTCGCTACTTTCCTCCCACTAAATCAGAATCTTATATAATCACCGCGTCATAAAAGAATATCGCATAGGTTACACCAGGTTACACGATCCTTAGTTCCGTGTCATCGAGCCTTTTAAAAAGTCAGTCTTCAGATAGGAAGGTATTTTATAGTTTAATTGAGATTACAACATCATTTGAAAGAACGCCATAACATAATGGTAAACTACGAGTAACTGTTTTGACTGTTTTCGACTCAACATACCTTAGTTCCGTATCATCAGTATCCATGTTGTCGTTCCAGATTTTGTTACGAAATTTCGTTAGCTTTTTGGCTAGTTAGTAGTTTGGCTAGTCAGTTGATTCAGTTGATTGGTTGCTGTCACATCGGTCTCCAGTAATTTAGCTTCGAAGTTGCAGTTCTAGTGTTCATATTCCCTTCATTTTTTGCACAGAGTTTAATTGCACCAGTGGTAGGAGGGTTCCGTGGTCGCCACCCAGGAATTTGCTCGCATATGTCTCTGGTGAGTGCTAATTTATTGTCGATTTTTTCGATTTGAAGCCACTTGATCGCCCTTTCGCCCTTCGTTGTTCGGTTTCACTCGAGTGGGGGCTGGTCGCTGCGTCGTAACGTTGCGCATTGGGTATATCGCACCGCACCACCTTTTCCCTTTACCGTGAGTGGGTGAGTCGCGCGGAGGGTATTTATTAACTGTCCCTCCACGTCTATCGCTGTCAGGTTTTAATCCGTCTTTCATCAGATTAAAACCAATATGAGCTGTAGTAAGTGCAACGATCCATTGCTCTCCGATGATTCTATTGTCTGCGTTTTGTGTAGTGAGAACTTTCATTACAGTTGCGTGGGCATGTTGGAAAAGAACTTCAGGCGCTTGAATAAAACGACGTTAGCCAATTGGAAGTGTATGGATTGCAAAACAAATTACGGAAATACTTCTCTCAAAGACGATTTACGATCTGACATGGGAAATTTAAAGTCGGAGATGCGTCAGGCGGCAGACACCAAGAGAAGGGAGCTCGGCGATTTGATTTCGGGGCTTTCTGAAATGATGGATATTTGCCTCGCTAAATATGAGGTTTTGAGTACGCGTGTAGAGGAAATTAAGGTGGATGTGGACTCATTGAGGTGGAGTTGGAAGCATTTGAGGAACGTTTGGAAGCTTTAGAGGGGACCTCCACTCGGCCAACACTTCCCAGATGTGCGTCCGATATTTATTTATTTATTTCAATAACACGGGCAAGCCCAATACATGAGGAGAAAAATATAAAGCAAATGTATAGATTCAAAATGCATAGCGTAAATTACCGCGGCGAAGAAAACAAAAAAATTAAGTATACTACCTATAAAATAGAATTGAAAATAGATGTAATAAAAGAAAGTTTATAGTCCAAGTTAAGGGTGGTTCCACACAAGTTTTTCATTTTCGAGCGAAGCAAGGCTAATGAGGTGTTGAAAAGGTCGACATCCGGATATTCATTTAGAAGGTGGTTGGCTGTACGTGGGAGTCTAGACAGGGGGCGGTGGTACATGTAGTTTGTTGGCGAGAAAGGTGTCTAAAATAAGCTGTTGGATCGTGAGGCGGAACGGGGTACCAACAAATTCACCATTTCCAGAAGGTGGGGAGAATCGACTCGACCATTCAGGATGTCGGAGCGAATTTCGCCGAATTAGAGGACCACCATCGTCGTGCTTTCAATGCGATCATATGCGATTTTCCTGAACCATTGATCGCTAACCCCACTCTCGTTATCGAGGAAGACCTCGTTAATTTGAGAGTCACTCAAAAAGCTCTCTCCTGATTTTGAAAATCTGGTGCAGCGCGTATCACGTCTGGGAGCACGTAAGGTAGATTTTAACCTCCCCTTGAAAGCGGATTTCGACTCTCCCATTTCGGTCACCAAGTTGCTTGTAGCAAACGTTCAATTAATCCCCCAATTCTTTCCATCTCTTCCGAAAAAACTATTATGCAGCGAAAATTCCTCAATGATCTGAGAGCTGAATTGAGAGCCAGACTGGACCGCGGGGAGTCAGCTCTCACTATCAAATATGTCAACGGTGTACCCCAAATTATATCAACGGCAAATGTACCCTCTGCTAACCGCTCGTCAAAAAACTAAATCCAGCGCCCTTTACATTGAACCTATACTACCAAAACATTAGAAGCTTAAACACAAAATTATCCGTATTGCACCACCAAGCACCCCATTTAACCTATGACATTTTACTCTTTACTGAGACTTGGTTAACACCAAATGTTGCGTCTGATGAGCTTCGGCTTTCTCGCTACAACATCTACAGGGCCGATCGGTCTCCTTTCAATAATCATCATAAATCCACAGGCGGAGGAGTATTGGCTGCCATCTCGATAAATTGTCGATCCTATCGTTGGAATTCAGTAGATATCGCTGAGCAGCTATTCATTGTTCTTCCCGATCATAGACTCGTGCTCGGTTGCTTATATTTACCTGACTATCAAACTGCTGAAAACTTGGACGCCCATTTTTGCAAACTAGACGCAATTTCTTCGGCACTTCCTGATTATAAAATTGTTATCGTGGGTGATTACAATTTGCCTGGTATCGAATGGTCGAGTGTTTCCGAAACAGGGTTTAGCGATGGCCTGGGACACAAGGCTAGACTGGCACACGAATCCATGATGCTCCATGATCTTCATCAACTCAACAGTATACGCAACCCTTTTGGTAATTTTTTGGACCTTGTATTGACTAACGTTAATGACATCCATCTCAGAGCAAGTGACCCAATATTCATAGTAGATGTCGCTCACCCTCCTTTAGAATTTACTGTCTCCCTCCAATCCTCAGGCTCTCGATTCTTTCCTAGCAGAAGATTCTCTTTCAACTTTAATAAAGGGGATTACAAATCATTTGGAACTTTCCTGTCAACTCATAATTGGAATAAAGGCTTGAACGGTGGAATTGATGAGGCAGTGGAAAATTTTTATTCTATTGTTAATAGCGCCATTGAAATGTATGTCCCAAAAGTCATCGACTTCACTCATACCTTTCCGAAATGGTTTGATCGCAGCCTCATATACCTCACTTAACAGAAGATAATAGCACATTTTCGGTGGAAAATTACACACCAGTGTGAGGACTACAACCTCTTTTCCTCGTTGCGCAGCCAATGCAAATCTTTATCTGCAAGTCTTTATGACGCCTACGTTCTAGATGTCCAGAGCTCAATTCCCGATAATATCAAATACTTCTGGAATTTCATAAGCAGGGTGGAAATAGATTACCGAACAGCATGAATCATGATGGCAATTATGTTTCAAGCCCCCTTGAGATCGCAGAACTTTTTGCGCGATCAGTCTACCCAAACATTGACGTAGTGTCAATTAGTTCAATTCATGTATCAGAAGATGACGTAGCACGCACACTCTCCAGTCTAGATGTTAACAAGGGTATGGGACCTGATGGTGTTCCTAACATTGTCCTGAAGGAATGATCCTCCAACCTTTCCTACCCCCTAACACTTCTCTACAACATGTCACTCAGTTCTGGTCGCTTCCCGGTCGAGTGGAATTCATGTTATGTGACTCCGATTCACAAGAGTGGAGACAAGGATTCCATCTCACACTACCGACCTATCTGGCATACCAAAGGTGCTTGAGAAGCTTATTGTTTTTCAACTTTCTGCTGCTTTCTCGTCATACATAGTGACCGAGCAACATGGTTTCCTGAGGGGCCGATCAACCACTACGAACCTTCTAGAGTTCCAGGATTTTGTGATTGAGAGTTTCCAGAGGGGCTATCAAACTGCCGTAGTTTCAACCGATTTTGCAAAAACATTTGATAAACTATCTCATCGCCACCTGTTATCCGTGTTGAGTTCCTTGGGAATCCATGGCTCATTTCTTGACTGGTTGGCTAGTTATCTCACAAGACGGAGTCGTGTGGTGCGAGTCGGAGGCGTTCTATCTTCTCCTTTCATTGCCACATCCGGTATTCCTCAGGGTAGCCATATGGGACCGTTGTGCTTTTTGTTAATGGTTAACAGCGTCTTCAAGTTGTTCGTCCCTAAAGTTCACTGCCTTCTCTTTGCGGACGACTTGAAGATTTTCAGTCATGTGAGCTCGAACGAGGATTGTGAGGCCCTTCAGATTGCCATCGACAAATTGGAGGCCTGGTGCACTGCCAATGAACTCTTCCTCAACCCGTCAAAATGCTGTATTGTCTCTTTCCACCGCTCCACTCAGCCTACCATTAATGCCTATAATTTGTGTGGTGCTCGCTTGGGAAGACGGGAGGAGTTGATTGATCTGGGGGTGATCTGTGATGGGCGGCTATCTTTCTCTGGGCACATTGGGGAGATTGCGGGACGAGCCATGCGGGGTCTGGGTTTTATAAAAAGAAACACGAAGGAGTTCTCTAACATTCGAGCTATTACACTACTGTACAAGACGCTCGTTCTCCCAATTCTATAATATCCCTCCCCAATTTGGTCTCCGACGTACAATGTACACAAATATACACTAGAGAGGGTTCAGAACAAATTCCTTCGTTACGTTGCCTATAAACTCGGCATACCTTCGCACGAGGTGAATTATGAATCTGTTATGAAGATGTGCAACCTGATTCCCCTGGAGAGACGGCGATGTGTAGCCTTTTCCACAAGTTAATGAACAACCAGATCTCGTGTCCGGCCCTGCTCTCGAAAGTTGCCATCCTTGTGCCTCGAATTTCGGCTCGGTCGACGAATATTTTCTACGTCCCGTTCTCCTCGACGAATTATTCGATGAACCGCCCCCTGCATAGTAGCCCAGTCAAATTAGACCAAAAAGAGGCAAACAGGAGAAAAAATTCATAGTAAAGAAATTTCTTCACCAGGCTCTTCCTTCACACCTAGTAAATCATATCTCAAATGTCCCCTAATATGGGGGGTGAGCTCGAGGAGGGGGGGGGTTCTCCTTTTTTTCGGTTTTTTGCCTATAACCCTAAAAGTAAGCGTTCTAGCGACTTGTTTACTATTACCAGAATTAAAGTGCATAAAATTTCCTACAATTTTCACTCCTCACTTCATTCTCTACGATTAGGCGTTCCGCCGCTAGAGCGCGTTGAAAAGTAGATTTAATTTCAAAAAATCAGCAAAAAGGCCTTTATGCTCTTTTTACGCAGAAATCATTCGTATGTAGCTTCTGGGTGACTTAGAATACATCATGATTTGTTTTAAGAACATCAGTGATGCTCGGACAGTGGTTTGAGCAGGTTTCATGTATGTCTTTTTTTTCTGTTCTTCGCTTACATCCTGGAAACTGTGATAACCATAACAAATTTCCAGCACCCTTACCAACTCACTGTGAATTATCAGTGAATATATATGTATTTAAAACACATTGGCTCTAAAAAAAGAAAAGAAAAAAAGGAACTAAAGAAAATGGGCTGTGTTTCACCAAAAAATGTTTAATGTGCAGGTACAGTATAACCCATGTTAAAGTAATATTCACAAAAGGAGTGGGAGGGGGAAGGGGTCATCAATCTTCACAGGTATCTGCTCTTCATCCATTGAGAATCACCATCCATAGTCAAACTGAAAATTCAAAATCGGATTACAGTGAGGTGCATATAATCTTATGTTGATAGATAGATGAAGTTCATGCAGATGATTAGGATGAAACTCACAGGGCGATGATATATTTATGTGTTGAGTGGGTAGTCTTATGGTTCCATGTCTGTTTCATCATCTTCTGTAGATGAACCGTCCTCAGCAAGTGGTGGGTTATTTTTGCTGGAACCTGAACAGTTGGAGCAGAGTGTTGAGCAGTGGATGCCAGCTCTGCGGTATCCACATCGACCACTACCGCAGCTTTTGGTGCAGCTGCAAAATATATTCTGCAGAATTTCAGATGTTGCTGGTGGGTCCAAAGTTGGAATTGGTTTGAGGAAGCCATCGACTCCCTACTCCAGCCCCAATTCTGCAGAATATATTTTGCAGCTGCACCAAAAGCTGCGGTAGTGGTCGATGTGGATGCCGCAGAGCTGGCATCCACTGCTCAACACTCTGCTCTAAATGTTCAGGTTCCTGCACAAACAACCCACCACTTGCTGACGACGGTTAATCTACAGAAGATGATGAAACAGTCATGGAATAATAAGACTACCCACTCAACACATATGTCATCGCCCTGTAAGTTTCATCCTAATCATCTGCATGAACTTCATCTATCTATCAATATAAGATTATATGCACCTCACTGTTATCCGATTTTTAATTTTCAGTTTGACTGTGGATGGTGATTCTCAATGGATGAAGAGCAGATACCTGTGAAGATTGATGACCCCTTCCCCCTCCCACTCCTTTTGTGAATATTACTTTAACATGGGTTATACTGTACCTGCACATTAAACATTTTTTGGTGAAACACAGCCCATTTTCTTTAGTTCCTTTTTTTCTTTTCTTTTTTTAGAGCCAATGTGTTTTAAATACATATATATTCACTGATAATTCACAGTGAGTTGGTAAGGGTGCTGGAAATTTGTTATGGTTATCACAGTTTCCAGGATGTAAGCGAAGAACAGAAAAAAAAGACATACATGAAACCTGCTCAAACCACTGTCCGAGCATCACTGATGTTCTTAAAACAAATCATGATGTATTCTAAGTCACCCAGAAGCTACATACGAATGATTTCTGCGTAAAAAGAGCATAAAGGCCTTTTTGCTGATTTTTTGAAATTAAATCTACTTTTCAACGCGCTCTAGCGGCGGAACGCCTAATCGTAGAGAATGAAGTGAGGAGTGAAAATTGTAGGAAATTTTATGCACTTTAATTCTGGTAATAGTAAACAAGTCGCTAGAACGCTTACTTTTAGGGTTATAGGCAAAAAACCGAAAAAAAGGAGAACCCCCCCCCTCCTCGAGCTCACCCCCCATATTAGGGGACATTTGAGATATGATTTACTAGGTGTGAAGGAAGAGCCTGGTGAAGAAATTTCTTTACTATGAATTTTTTCTCCTGTTTCCTCTAATTTGACTGGGCTATAGGCTCCCTCGTATGGTGAACCTCCTCATCAAGATGAATCCTGAACTGGACTTTTTCAATTGCACCACCACCACCCTCAGAAATCTGGTCGCATCGACAGTCTTTTAGCCAGTCTCATCATTTAGCCAATCACTGTGTCTTTATTTCTTCACAGACTTTTTTCTTTCAATTTTTCCTATTTTTTTAATATATCAATTTGTAACCATTTTTTCCTCTCTTTTATATTCCGAATTAGTAATAGTCTTCAATGTGATTGGGCGCAGCCCGTATTGTAAAATAAAATAAAATAAAAATAAGTTAGTTCATGGCTAAAACACATTCTGTGTTAAAAACGAGCTAACAAAATTTCCAGTCATGCAGCACGATCGGATGAGCGAATTTTCGTAAATTATCGTATTGAATAATGTTCATTTGTTTCAAAATTTTAGCTTTTTGAGTACAAGGCAATTGTCAACTATTAATTTTATGGGGAAAAAACATAATGTAAATAATAATCTCTTATTCAAATAGAACATGTATCATGTTTTACATGTGGATTTTTGCTTGAAAATTCAGCGCAAGCTGACATGTTTTATAATGATTTTTACGTATGTACAACCAACGCCTTGCTAGGGAAGTTTAACTTGGTTTTCATATCTGGAAAATCGTTCAGCACTTTTTGGAATGCTCTCATTTTTTCATGTCTCATGAATCTTAACCCGCTGTAGTGTGAAGGAAATTTAATTTATTACGCTACGTTACGAACTTATATTACTTAGTAACCATAATGAGCTAATAACGCGAAAAGAAGGAACTACGTGGTAGGTAATATTGAGTAGAAGGTACTTGTAAGCAGTTGGTATTAGACGATGCATAGACATCTGACCAGCTGATGGGCTCATAAAGCTGATTTCTATGGTATCAATTTTCTGAAATGAAATTTGAAACAGAGCTTCTATGAGACAGGTAGAATATAATCAGTACGGGAGCAAATAGATCTGCTGAGTGAGCTCGTGAGCTCATTTCTCTCCTAATAGACCCAGTAAGCTGAAATTAGGTGTGAAGCCTCTATATAGGTCAGCTGTGTTCGATCGACAAAGTGAAGAACCACACGGATCAGCTTAGTGAGCTCGGGAGCACGATTCTCCCCTAGTTGACCAAGGAGACTGAAATTTGATGTGGAGCCTCTAGAGGCCTGCTCTGTACGATTGGCAAAGTGAGGGCCCACACAAATCAGCTGAGTGAGCTCTGGAGCTTAATTCTCTCCTAATTGACCTAGGAGACTGAAATTTGGTGTGGAGTCTCTATAGTCCTGCTGTGTACAATTAAAAAAGTGAGGACTGAAACAGATTAGCTGTGTGAGCTCGGTAGTTATTCAAACAAATATGAAATGCACCCAGAGCAACACAATTGTATTCCTCTTTGAAATAATAAAAAGTTGTGTAATGTTTGCTTCGTTTTCTTCTTTAATGATAAAGCTTGAGGGGATGGCAATTGTTCGGTATCAATCCCAGCAGTACAGTACTGGTGAACTGTCCACATATTATGTGTAGTAGCACCAACGAAAATCAACACTTATTTCATGTATGCCATTTAAGGTTAGAGTGATGACAAATTTTGGATTAAAATATTATTCGCTCCTGTCCTTAGTTTTTTTTATTTTTTTTTTTTTTTTATTTATTTATTTATTTATTTATTTTTTTTTTTCAATATAAAACTCCAACGTTTTTCTCCAGGTTTCTGGGGATAAAAGTTGGAGTTTAATTTAAAAATAAAAATAAAACAATTCAACGACAGAAAAGGCCTTTTTGTGGGGTCTTGTGGTGTGAACTGTCCGAATAAAGACACATTATAAAATATTAGTGTTCATACTATCAAATACAACCGAGGTGCGGCTTAACTGAAGGTGGTGAAATTATTCAGGAATACCCATGGGTCTGAGAAAGGTACTGTTTCCATTTTAAGATGACAGCAGATTTCAGAGAACAAGCTCATTTCCCTACGATAACGCTTTTAAAAATATTTGAAAGTATCGGCAAATAGTGACGTCACTTTGCCAATTTGTATGCCGAGGGTCCCCACGTAGTGGCTGCCAAAACATTGAACTAATATATTTTACCTACTTATAGTAGGAAAGTGAGGTTGATGTAAAAATTGTTTTCGTTTCTCGACGTGTTATTTAATTTTGGATTTGTGATAACTTATAAGGTAAAAGTAATGATGTTTGAAATACAGGTCTTCACGACATGAGTAATGCGTGATCCTTGAGTGCATTAGTGCATGATTCGTCCTACAGACTGCGCCACCATCTCGGGGCTAGTGACGGAAATTAGTAATTCTTTTAGAACTATGAATATTTATAAAATAAATATTAATAGATAAATCAATAAAATGTACATAATTTATTATTAAAATGTGCAGAGCTTCCTGAATCAAGTGATAATTCGATATTATGATACTCCCGTAGTCATTTTTTTTTAGATTAAGTTCGAGAGACAAACTCACAACCGAAACCGAACGTCGTAGGTCAAGATTCCATACTTCTATTTTCCTCTATCAAGTTTTGGCTCTTTCAGCAAAGCTATGTCACTTTCTACTAATTATTGCTGTTAAAGTTAAAGCAAGAATATTATATTAGCTTCAAGTGAAATAGAGTCCGGTGTTTCATTTCACTAGTGTAACCTGGTCGATCTACAAACCACAGTGAGTTTCCCTACTTATTTGAATGTTTAAAATTGAGGCGCCGTAGTAAGGTAACTCCATATGCCCTTTGCAGATT
This sequence comes from Adelphocoris suturalis, assembly GCA_030762985.1. Classification (NCBI taxonomy): domain Eukaryota; kingdom Metazoa; phylum Arthropoda; class Insecta; order Hemiptera; family Miridae; genus Adelphocoris; species Adelphocoris suturalis. The sequence continues at coordinate 59,003,297 of CM061040.1, read as the reverse complement.
TGCTCCTATATTTCACGTAAAGTTCAACATCCATATAAAATGTATGGCTTTTTTAGTAGAGCGTCCAATATTTGGGCACAACCTGAAATCTGATGCGTGATCCGTCTACTAAATTGACTTTTATTATTTGAGGCTGCACCTTAGTAACACCTCCACTTCGTTCCATGCTACACCCATACGTAAATCCACCTTGTGCGTTTGGGACTGCTATAAATGGTGAAGAAAGAGGTTGAATAATTATTGGCTGTTTGGAACATCTGCGTTTTGTGTTTCTGCTCTCTCCACAACAATGGGCTTACAGTTCACCCGAACCCCCGTTAATGTAGCATTGTTCTACTAGTATGGTGCTTGACACGAATGAAAAACAGCTCTGAGGTAGCATTGAACCTCTCGAAACACATTTTCGTTAGATGTACATTAATCCACTTTGCTTCGGTAAAATATGTAAAGCCTAAAGTGGATAAGTTCCAGCTCTGATCTGATGATGAAGTCTGGAGTGTTGAAACCATCCCCAAGAAAGACTTGAAACCTTCGAGCTTTTAACAGACGCAACTCGAAGGTGCAAATTAAAGAAGAAGGAAGATCGTTAACGCAACGGCAAATCGCAGATTAGTCAATTACCAACCCTTGCATTGCTATGTACCAGTATTGAGTGCCCTCGCCTTGCTTTACAATGATTTGTTATTGATTTATGTATTGCACTAGTATTTAGCAAGGGAGAAAACTGATTTATTCGAGAAATTCATCCATCCCGAAAAATAATGACCTTTGTGCAATAATTTGAAGCGTGTCAATTCGGTTAATAGGCATGTTTTTTTAGATAAGTTACATACTGTTAGATTCTGCGTAAATGAAACAACTTTTCAACACGGAGACTAGATTTTTAATAATAAACAAACATTTCAAGTCACTAGCAACTTGCAACAAACTTGGTAACTCGCAACGTCAGCAACAACTTGGTAACTTACTATAACACTACTCCGTCCCTTCTAAAAATGGGGCCAAACGATCGTGGTGGACAACCCTCAATCGTCCTTTGGTCGTCCTAATCCGGATAACTACTTCATTCGGGGCTTTCACCACGGTGCATGGTCCTTCCCAGCTGCGCTGGAGCTTAGTCAGTAGACCCTTCTGCCGCTTCGGGTTGTAAAACCAAACCTTATCGCCTTCAGAATAGTTATGCTTCTTGACCTTCACATTGTATCGCCGTTGCATTTCTTGAGCTTTTATGCATAGCCTCTTTCGTGCGGTATCGTGGACCTCTGCCAACTTGTTCCTTAGCTCCTCCACATAGTCTGGTACAGTTTTATCATGTGGCAGGCTTCCCAACAACAAATGGACGGGCAGCTGGAGTTCCCTACCAAACATCATTCTCGCTGGTGAAAACCCTAAACTTGAATGCTCAGCCGACCTATATGCTAGCATTGCAATGGGCAGCATGTCATCCCAGTCTCGCTGGTGGTCTGATGTCATTTTCGAGAGCATCAACCATAGGGTTCGGTTCAGTCTCTCCACCAAACCATCGCTCTGAGGATGCAAGGGCGTAGCTCTTGTCTTGTGGGACCCTAACAACTCCGTCACTCCTTGGAACACCTCCCCTTCAAAACTCCGCCCCTGATCAGAGTGTATCTCATGCGGTACTCCAAACCGGGAAACGACTTGATCAACCAGTGCACGAGCAACTGTAGAAGCCTTGGAATCAGGAATTGCTATGGCTTCGGGCCACTTGGTGAAGTAATCCTGCATGACCATGATGTATCGGTTTCCCCGAGAGGAGAGAGGTAGGGGGCCCATGAGGTCAATGCCCACTCTTCCAAATGGTACACCTGTCACCCTTGTCTTCAATGGTGCCCGATGCCGTCCCTGTGTACGTTCACGGCAAATCCTGCAAGCCCTGCACCACATCCTTATATCTCGATGAATTCCGATCCAATAATGGTCTGCCCGAATCGCCCTAGCCGTTTTTGCTTCTGCAAAATGTCCGAGATTGTGGAATTGCTCGAATAACTTTTTTTTCCATAACTCAGGAACTATCATTTTCCACATGAACTTCTTCCCATCCATTGATTCCCATTTCCGGTGAAGACAGCCATCAACCAGCCCTAATGAGGCAAACATGGCATCATAAGCCTTCTCCTCAGAACTACAGGAGTCCAATTCCTCTGAAGTAGGCCGTTTCCCTTGTTTCACCCAGTCAACAACATTCCTTAGCGTTTGATCCTTTCGCTGGGCTTCGCCACATTCCTTCCGACCAAATACCGCTGCTAATTGGCACCTTTGAACTTTCTGGCATTCCTCCTGTTCTTCTCGCCTGGAACAATAACGACATTTGTCCTTCAGGCATGGCCGACGGGACAGTCCATCAGCATTGCCATGATCCTTTCCCTGGCGATAGACCACAGTAGGAGCAAAGGGTGCCAGTATTTCCAGCCATCTAGTCATTTGCCCATCAGGATTCTTGAAGCTCAGGAGCCACTTCAATGAAGCATGGTCAGTGCAAACTGTTAGTGGAAGCCCATTTGCAATTCCATACTCAGAAAAGTGCTGTACTGCCTTGACAATGCTCAATAGTTCCCTTCGAGTTACGCAGTAATTTCTTTGTGGTTTTGTCAAACACTTGCTGAAATAACTTATTACCTTCTCCTTGCCCTCTTGCACCTGCGACAAAGTAGCACCCATAGCAATGTTGCTAGCATCAGCATCAATAATAAATGGGGCATCATCTTGTACATGTCCAAGTACCGGAGGTGACATGAATGCCTCTTTCATGTTATTAAAAGCCTCCTCTTGTAGGTTGGACCAGATAAATGGCTTGCTATTCTCAGCCTCATACAATGGTTTCATGCATTGGGCGAAATTGGGGATGAAATCCCTATAATATGCGCAGAATCCAGTGAACGCCCGTACTTCCCTGCTGGTTGTTGGTGAGGGCCACTCCTTAATCACTACCAATTTCTTAGGATCAGTGTGCACGCCTTCAGGAGATACGACATGCCCAAGGTAGCTCACTGTAGTCTGTACCAACGTAGTCTTCATGGTGTTCAACTTCAAATTGGCTTCTCTTAAAAGTTGGAAGAGTTCACGCAAGAGACCTACATGTTGCTCAAAAGTCAGTGTGAATACCAGAACATCATCAATGTAAACAAGCACCCCTTCCTGTTTCAAGAGTTTCCATAGAACCTTTGTCATGGTGCGCTGGAAGGTAGCTGGTGCATTTGTTAGTCCAAAGGGCATTACATTGAACTGCCACAGTCCAGATGGGGTACAAAACGCAGTTTTCTCTTTATCTTTTGCCTCCATCGGGATTTGCCAGTACCCAGATTGAAAATCCAAAGTAGAGAACCACTTGCCATGCTTCAACCCTTTAAGCAACTCATCTGTCTTCGGCAATGGGTGGGCATCTTTTAGTGTGACCTCAATTTACGATAGTCAACACAAAACTGTGTACTGCCATCCTTTTTCGCCACCAATACAATGGGACTAGCCCATGCACTATCTGAAGGTTCTATAACCCCTGCATGAAGCATCTCATCCACCAACTTGTCAACTTCTGGTCGTTTCACGGGTGCTAGTCTGCGAGGTGCTTGCCGAATCGGCCTATGACCAGCTGTGTCAATTTTATGGGGTGAGACCTTTGCAGCTCCATACATCATTCGCCTGTCAGTAAACACATCATGGAACTCTGTAACAAGCGCTGTTATAACATCTTTCTGGCTGGGTGTAAGTTCTGCTGAAGAGCGTTCCACTAGCTCCTCCAATACCCTACTCAACTGCCCCTCTTGCACAGCATGTAGTTCCTCTTCTCTTGTTCTGTAGTCAGTGAATCCGATTTCTTGAGACCCAACTTTCAACACGCCCCTGTCCAGGTCAAGTACACATCCCTGACTAGCCAAGAAATCCCATCCTAGCAGACAGGGTTCCTGAATACTGGCCACCACAACTGGAAACTTGAACTTCATGCGTTCGCCTAGACTGATATTGGCCTCTGCAACTCCCTTCACCTGGATGAGCTCTCCTGTGGCTGTTTGCAGACGCTTGGATGTGCTCCTTTGGATGAGTTTCTCCCCTATGTCTTGCCTTACTACAGTTACTGCTGCTCCTGTATCGATCACCAGTCTACAATTTTGCCCTTCAACTTTCCCCCAAAGGGTTGGTGTGAGACCACTTATAATCCCCCACAAAGGAACTTTTTGGGCCTCACTTTGACACACCAGCTTATGACCCTTTAAGCTGATGGCTTGCCGTTTCCCTGATCCTGCTTATTACAAAGACAGTTTCTAGGTTTCTGAGGGCACTGCCGACTATAGTGCCCTTGTTTCCCACAGGACCAGCAAGTAAACCAAGGCTTTTGATCCTGACCATCGCAGTTTACTCGGTTGTGAGTCTCTATGGTCTGTTTGATGGATGGTGGAACTGTGCCTCCAGCAGCATCCAGATGTTGGACCACCTTGCACTCTTCACCCATATCAACCTGTCAGACTGATGGACTGACAACACCAACGCTAGCCCGCAGTAGGTTATCCTCTGCTTGTATTGCATAACCAACTGCGCCCCGAAGGGTGGTTGTAGGGTAAGCCAGTACAAGTTTCCTCAATTCAACACTTCTGATGCCATCATAAAATTGTTGTAGCGCCATTGCATCCACAGTGGCCGATCCAGTGCCTGGCAATGCCTTCCGAGCTAATATTTCTAGATCTGCTGCAAATTCAGCTAGCCCTTCGTTTAGCATTTTTCTTCGACCGCGCAGTTGGTACATAAACAGATGTTCTTGTCCCCTCGAGCCATAACGATTCTGCAAGGCCTCAACTATGTCACCAAATGGTGGATGTGTGCCTATGAGAGCAACAATTGCTAAGGCAGACCCTTGTAGAGCTGCTATCAGCTGCGTTGCCTTCTCCTCCTCTGACCAGCCATTTCCCCGACTAACGGTTTCGAATTTGAAAAGGTAGTCCTCCCAACTACTTTTGCCATCATAGGATCCCGGTTTAACCATGAATGGTCTGTGTGGAGCTGACGCAGTCGTAGGTGCTTGCTGAACGACCTCAGATGTCACAGTATTGGCATTAGATGCTACTTGAGCCGCCTCTGCCGAATTTTGCCTAATTTCACCTAAAATGTTCATCATTTCGGCGAATTGACGTCTAAGTTCTTCAAATGGTTGCTCCCATGCCGCCATTTCCTCCCCTTGCCTCCTCGTCGTTGGCATTCACAAAAGAAACTTCCATTCTGAAAACTAAATTCGCTAAATCTGAACTTGGTATTAGAACCTCTTGAAACTCATACGGTGGATACAGCTTTCGTACAAGTACGCAACCACGAGAGACATTTTATGTCTTTGCGCCCCCTTTCCCCTTCCTATAAAACCCCGTATTGTACTTTTGTTTGTGGAAATTTATTGCAAAAACACGTTTAAAAAAAAAAAAAAATTTTTCATTCAAATGAATTCCAAAATACAATTTTGTTTTACTCATTCCATAATTACATCATTATTATCATCAGATTTTGTAACGAAGAGTAATGGCCGATGATGAGAAAAGTACGATGTGTAGGCTAGAGTTTATTATGGAAAAAACTGGATTCTAGAGCCACTCAGCTGATCTGGGATCGGTCAGTTGTGTTCAGACGTCCCTGAAGGGCCCACATACCATATCTCAGAATCGTGGGATCATTAGGGAAAAAACTGGATTCTAGATCCACTCAGCTGATCTGGGATCGGTCAGTTGTGTTCAGAAGTCCCTCAAGGGCCCACATACCAAATCTCAGAATCGTGGGATCATTAGGGAAAAAACTGGATTCTAAACCCACTCAGCTGATCTGGGATCGGTCAGTTGTGTTCAGAAGTCCCTCAAGGGCCCACATACCAAATCTCAGAAACGTGGGATCATTAGGGAAAAAACTGGATTCTAGAGCCACTCAGTTGATCTGGGATCGGTCAGTTGTGTTCAGAAGTCCCTCAAGGGCCCACATACCAAATCTCAGAATCGTGGGATCATTAGAGAAAAAACTGGATTCTAGAGCCACTTAGCTGATCTGGGATCGGTCAGTTGTGTTCAGAAGTCCCTCAAGGGCCCACATACCAAATCTCAGAATCGTGGGATCATTAAGGAAAAAACTGGATTCTAGAGCCACTCAGCTGATCTGGGATCGGTCAGTTGTGTTCAGAAGTCCCTCAAGGGCCCACATACCAAATCTCAGAATCGTGGGATCATTAGGGAAAAAACTGGATTCTAGAGCCACTCAGCTGATCTGGGATCGGTCAGTTGTGTTCGGGGCTACATACCAAATTTCAGAATCGTGGGATCATTAGGGAATCTCCGCGTAACGCTCTCCGCGTGACGCTCCCCGCGTGACGCTCCCCGCGTGACGCTCCCCGCGTGACGCTCCCCGCGTGACGCTCCCCGCGTGACGCTTTTTCATTTATGTGCCATAGTAAAGACATAAAATGTCAACAGTCACTTCAAAACTCCTGAACACTGAAAACCACTTACACCGACGTATCCCACTTCTGACACCAATGTTAGATTCTGCGTAAATGAAACAACTTTTCAACACGGAGACTAGATTTTTAATAATAAACAAACATTTCAAGTCACTAGCAACTTGCAACAAACTTGGTAACTCGCAACGTCAGCAACAACTTGGTAACTTACTATAACAATACTTATACTAAGTTGTACCTACTCAGAAACACAGGAAATGTATATCGTCGGGGTATCAGACCATAACCCTTCCCTTGGTTTAGGTTGGTTTAAACGAGGTCTACTAATACTAAAATGTCTACCAATGCATGTGATGGTGTTATTTTTCCCGGAAGATCTCACTCTCCAAACTCCCACTCACTCTGGAATCTTCTTTTCCCCTTAATCACTACTTCCCATTCACTGCTTTGCATATTCCTTTTCACCCATTCGTCTCTCCCTTTGCATATTCCCCTTTTTATCATAATCGAATCATCATTGTGAAGCCACTTTCCCTTTCGTTCCCAAACTTTTTTTACCTGAAAAAAAAAAAAAAAAAAAAAAAAATCCGAGTTGCGAACAACATAAAGAATGAGGTTAGCTTCAGGATTTGAAGTGGGAGGAAACACGGTTTTGTTTCCGCATCCGACAAATGAAGAGAATATTCATACTCTAGCTTCTCCAATAAAATGTACCAGCTGGCGCCTTTTTTTATAGAACAACAGTTTTTATTACTTTTGGCTTAATATTTCCAGTAATGAAGTAATTTACTCCACCGAGAAATCAATATTTAGCCCCACTCCTGAAAACGTGTGTTTTACTGCATTTCAAATCAAGAACATCGATTTCAAAAATGAGTTAAATTTTGACCTGGTGGATGCTTTCCTGCAAGCAAAACTACCATTGTTACTATTATAGTTACCACACGGCAATAGTTGTTATACTGGGTATCCCAAACCTCATGATACAAATTTCAGGGAACGACTCAAGAGCTCATTTCTGATCAAAATTGTCTGTAAAGATTTTTTAAACGCTTTGTTTTCGAGTAATTATATTTTTGGTTTATTATTTTCAATAATGAACCTTTGTGATCGACCAAGAAAAAAAATTGTTGACCCCCCTGAAAATTTCTAGTTTACGTTTCAAGATCCGTAGAATTCAAAAATCGAAAAAAATCCGTCCGTCCGCCGTCCACCGTCCGCGGCTTTTCTCCGAAATTAATAGACCAAACTTCATGAAACTTGCGTCAAAAATCGCATTTGGGATCTAGATGGTCCAAGAATCTCAGCATCAACTTATGTCAACCATAAAGGGTAGCATTTAAGCATTAAACGGCTGAACATTCAAAAATCGAGATCTCAAATACTTGCAAGGTAACAGAGTTTTTTGCTTGTCATAGGTAAATATAATCCCACAGAATCAATTAAAACCACACGCAACGCTGAATGTTGAACGGTTCGTTTTCCCTTAGGGCTAGAACATCGAAAAACACCTTCGAATTTCTAAGCGCAATTTCTAATAATTATGCTGCTAATCTATTGATTAGACGATCTAGCCCTAAATTCCATCAATAATCGCCATATGGTAATACTGGGATACATAAAAATTGCCTTATTATTATCATCTGATATAATGTCAATAATAGTAATGTCAGATAATATAGCTCCAATGGATTTATTCTAACTTTGCGAAATCGAGTTTATCAACTATTGTCCGTGCGTATGTACTTACTAGTGAAGTATTGGTATCTAAATGCTAAATTAAATATCTTAAATTGCTCCCAAATCTACCTATAGGTAGGGGAAGCATTGTTTCCACTTTTGAGAGATGGAAAAGTTCTAGTCTCCACTAAAATCAAACGATTTTCATTATTTTACAGTGGTAAAATTTCCACTTGCATTTTAAGTTTTAGACCGCATCTTTCAACTATCGATCCGTGTCGTTCTGTGTGTGTCTGTTTGTCCATGTGAATGCGTGTCTGTCGTGTATCCGCTAATCCTTGTAACAAGCTTATATTCCACAATATTTAACGGACTTTTATGAAATTTTCATGGAATGTGTGGGTTAGGGGGAAGATGGTCCCCTATGAGTTTCGTTGTTCTCAAATCAATACTTCACTCAGCGCATGCTTAAACGTGAAATTCATCATGCATAATTTTCTCACGCCCCCGCCGTCCTCTCGCTCAAATTTTGAGGATGGGTGGCAGAGTTTAATTTGAGCATTCCCTAGCAATTTCAACATAATCCTATCATTAGTAGCCACTGCTCATGCCCGAATGTGTATTCCTTTTTAAACAAGCAACAGTTTTCATCCGATTTTAATGAAATTTTCAGAGAATGTGATGGTTAGTCTGAAAATGGTCCACTATTAATTTCATAGTTCTAAAATAATTACTTCATTTTACACATGCGCAAACGTTAATTCCTTCAAGCATTATATTTTATGCCCTAGTCGTCCAATCCCGCTCAAATTCGGTTTACAGTTGGAGGGACAATGGTTTAATTTTTTCATGTTAATTTCAACAGGATTGCATCGTGATTAGCTCCTGCGCATGCGTGAAAGTGTACTCCCGGAAACAAGGTCTAATTTTCATTATATTTTGATTACATTTCCTGGGAGTTTGTGGCTGTAGATTGTTCCCGACCTATTTCATTTGTCTCAAATCATTACTATATTCTGCGCATGCGCTAACGTAAATTACTTCTAGCATCATTTTCCCGTTTCCTAAACGACCGATTTCGAAGTTTTACGTTACCTACATCTTGATTGACTCTATGGAGTTTTTAATGATTATTAAAAAAATTTCAATGATCTATACATTTATGTTATTTTCAATTGATAGGTACCTACTTACTTAAATATCGTTATACTGAGGTCAGAATGACCAGCAAAATGTAGATGTTTTAATTAATTGCATTAATTTTTCATCTGCAGGTGCCTAAGCAGGCATATTGATGTTAACCTTTGGATCTGCGATTTGGAATGGACCTCCTTTGTAATATCAAGAATAAATTCAATATCAGTGCACACTGATCAGCTGTGGGGCTTTTGAGCCTAATTTGTTTTTTAATTGACTTATGATGCTGAAACCTGAAATGTAGCTCCTTTTTGGAGATCTGGAATGCAATTACAAAGTATGTAGGGGCTCAGATCAGCTTCGGAGCCTCCGAGGCTAAATTTCCAATTGGACCCACCGTGTGGCTATTTAGATGGAGCTCTTCTAAGACTCCTAGGTAACAGTGACGAGGTCCTCGTGATCAGCTAAAGGCCCCTGAACCAATATTCTTTCCTTACCTATCGACCTTTTTCTAAACATTTTTATTGTGAAGCGAAAAATTGCGGGGTTTTGGAACAGTAAGAATGTTAAGTAACTCTTCTCGGAGTCACAATGCGCCATATTCTGATCATATATTACATATGGGGTTTAATAATAAATTATAGGCCAATGATCTGCGTAGAACCCTACACACATGTAGAACAGAAATAATAAACCATTGTGTAATGCTTGCAGCGTTTTTAAATTGTTTTCGTATTTCCTATCTTATGACATTAAAACAGCCATAACTCCCCACAACCACTATAAAATCAAAAATCAATTTTTTCTTAGTAAGATCGTTAAATTTCCTGGCTACCTAATGTCAACTAATATTTTTAAGCCAACCTAATAAGTACACAGAAAAGAGAGGAATTCGTTCAGTTTTTTTTTTTTTTTTTTTTTTTTTTTCCCTTCTGCTCTTAACACAGACTATTTTGTGAAGCCGCTCCGGGTAAACTTCTTCGAAACCTCAGCTTTCCGATACAACAGTAAATTTTACTTTTACTTTGCTAATAAGGGGGAAAAATTATGCTTTAATCTTGAAAAACGTGGTTGTTTCAACGAAATCGAAGGTTTTCTTGAAAAATGACTTTCTACGAAAATATGAGTTTGGGTCGGTTTCTACGTATTTTCTCGCTGAACCGAAAGTAACACTTACAGATCTCCCCAACTCTATAACCGAGTCTTACAGTACAAATCAGAAATTTCTAGTTTATTTGTTATGCTCAAGTGTGTTTTTATGGGTAAAACTGTTAGTAGAAGCGTAAAACTCGGTTATAACGGAGTTGTGGAAATTTTCAAGTGTTTCATTCGATTCAGCATGAAAAATCACATAGAAACTGACCCCAAACTTATAAGACCACGGAGGGTCATTTTTCAAGAAAACCCACTATTTCATTGAAGAAATTCCGTTTTTTAACATTAAAACATAATTTTCTCCCCTATTTAGCAATGTAAAAGTACAATTGGCTAAACGGTTGAAAAGAATATTAAATAGGACAGTTTTTGTGAAAGTCGGTGGCTTCTAAGATTGAATTTGAGGGTGTCGCTGAATTTTAACATTTTTAAGAATTCTTGATTTCCAAAAGAATTGGTACTTTTCCGTTATCCCCCCCCAGTCAATTTGTTTTCAACACACCCGCCCGATGTTTCCAGGCATTACTTCTTACTTAGATTATGTTAAGTATTTTTGGGCTGCGAGCTTGCGAGCATCCAGACCACTGAACTACACAAATCATCCTGATCTATTTGTGCGAATTCATGTGCATTCTACTTGTGCGATTTCTCGTGTAGGCAATGAAACCACAATTATGCCAATTTGTTTCAACATCGGCAACTTCTGAAAACACGGTTATTCTTTTTTTTCCTTTTTTTATAATATAATTTCTTGCAACCGCTTGAATTTGTCACCAATTCCTCGTAAATATGTAATCTAAGTAAGAAGGAATGCCTAGAAACATCGGGCGGACGTGTTGAAGACAAATTGACTGGGGGGTATAACGGAAAAGTTCCAAAGAATTTAGGTACGTTTGTTTTTATCTCATTTTCTTCTCTTTTTTCTAATGCGCTGTCGTTTTATTAAATAAGTCTGAAGTGTGAATAGAGTCAAATAGATATGAAAATAATTTTTCCTTAAACACAAATCAACGCTAATTCCAAAAATGTGGTAAAAAGTTGAGATAAGTTGATTTGAAGGGGTGAAATATGGCGTTTTGTGTATTATGTGTGTAGATTATAAGTAACTTCCCGCTTTTAAACCAAGTTTCTTGATGGTGAGTGGTTTCTTGTTTTGTAATAAATAGTATCATTGCTGTTTCATAGGGCATTCCCTTGCCTTAAGTCCTACCTAAGCTTACACCACTACCACTAGAATCGATACGCACGAAGCCAATACTTAAATAAGTGTTCTCTTGTGACTTCGTGCGAGAGGAAACTAAGAACTTGTGCGAATATTGATTCCAATGAAATATGACGACGTGAAGAGAAAATTTAACTCTTTGAATTAATAAAACCCTAAATGGACGTCAACTCTATTTTGGCCAGATCTGTACTACCGCTGCCTCCTAGCCTAATAGCCGGACATACCATAGCTCCTAATAGCCGTTGGATACCGTTGCTCTAACTGCTGGTGGGTACCGTTGCGTCAACTAATTATCACAACGATACATAATTACACAACTATACATAATAAATATATCTGTGACACGCTAAACCAGTGCGGGCACCGTAGAATACAATAATAAAGTAAGATGTTTAAAGGGAAAGATCTAAAGGATTGAAGAAGTAAAATAATCGGATTTATCACACCAATGGAGAATGAGCTTCAGGCAAACTGAGGTGTTTAGGGTGGTAAACGAGGCGGCTGAGGAGGTGAGGAGCTTGTGTTGATCCTTTTATAAGAGTTCTCCTAGGTACCACTTGGGTACACTCTCTAAGGTTATACCCCTACTCTGGATCTGGTTACTCCTCACGTTCATTCACCGAGTTTATCTGAGGAAAATATAAGTTTACAACGGTTGGGTTCGGCAGACGTCACCCTAATTTGCACGAAATATCTGAAGATGAACGTACAAAGTACAAGATAAAAGCATAAGGCTATATGTGAATATAAACTAGAAAAATGGCAAAGTGAATACGAAATGTACACGAGTAAGTAAATATATGTTAATGACGTAATTGAATATAAAATTAAGAATTTCAAAGCAAGTAACAACATAAGTTGCTTTAGTTATTTTAAACGTTGTGAATAAGAGTGCCTATGAATTTGTTAAGCACAATAGAAAACTACGTACAAGGTAGAAGTCAAATTGAATTGTGCTAGTAAGAAGTGAAAATTGCATTTGATGGTTGGAATCGAACGTTATGATTGTTGGCGAGATATGCTTACTCTCAAAAAATGTAAGTTGAAAATTATGACTTAGCTCAATAGGAACCAATTTGCAGTGATGAAAAGTGTACGTACATAGTATACAGGATTGATGCGGGTGTATGTGAGCTAAGAGCTGTGGATGCGTCCGAAGGCCAGCAGTGGAGCGTCCCCTGTGCGTCGGCGATGGGTAGAAAGGTCGAAACGTTTTGAGAGAGAAATCCCCCAACATCCAATGTGTCTGGTTAAGAAATTTCTTGCTCGTGTAACTTTGCAGGCTCTTTCAACTACGTTTTCCCGGGTTGGTCATGCACACAGGAGCAGCTTAGGAAAATGCTTGTTATACCTACCTACATAGCTCACCGGGAGGCAAGATATCTACTGTGGGGAAAATCACGGACAGAATGACAGTCCGAAAATAATAACACTACCCACATAATAGCGGCAGAATATTGAACTTAGAAAAACATACATGGCCGTGCGTACACACCCCATGTTGTCCGCCATTCGATGAGTCAATGCAAGGAATGATCTGAAACTGATTCGATCCTTCCAATTTTCGGCCTGTAACCATTTTTTTCATAGTCTCCCAATGCATGAGTTCTAGCCCAAACTGAAAACGTGTCTTTGAGAAAGGAAGAAATGTGGGAATTAGCCTGTCTGCACACGATTCAGATTTGGACGTACTATTTGTGTTAATATCAACAAATAAATATTGAAATTTTAAAAAAAAAGTGTGCCAAGTAGGGTGTGACACATAGCTTCATCGTATCCATAACATGAATGTATAGATCATTAAAACGTTTTAAATACTCTTATTGTGATTACCATATTTAGTTCCTATGGTTATGGGAAATAGTTGAAATGTCGAAATCTGTCCATTAGTCAGAGACAACATAATATATTATAGACATTACGTTTGCGCATACGCAAATCTACCGATGGTCGAGAACTAAAAAATTCATTGGGGACCATATACCGCTTATATTGTACGATCCCTGGAAATTCTATCAAAATTGGATGAAAACTGTAGAAGTCGAGTGGAAATTTTGATTTTGGAGAAAAATTTCCCGAAATTGAAATACCTAGTGTGAACTAAGTTTTTAGGATCAATTCGATATAGGACGTCTTAATTCCCTTCAATGGACCTTCAATCAGATAGTGTTCATTCTGGTGGAGAGCCAAATTCCAGCTCCCCTATTTTCGTCTCAACAAAGAGCGGTGAAGCTAAGGGGGATCATTATAATTTGATCATCCCAACGAGAAAACGGTTGTTCGTGCCCTTAACCCTGACTTGGAATTTAGCTCAAATCAAAACACAACGACGGAGTTAAATATATATTCTCTCTCGCTGATTTTACAAGATTACTCTTTGCCTACAACCTACATAATTAATTGTTGGTAAATTGATAAGATATGAAAAGTCACAGTTTCTAGAAGTGATGTGCATGTATTAGGTATGGAAATAGAGATTTCAACATCGTAGTATACGTAGTGTACGGGTTTTCAATTACCAGTCATAGGAAGGGGTTAATGTTTTGTGCAATGTGCCTCTATATAGCGAGCTCCATTTATCATGCTTCCCGCGCTGATATTCCTCCGTTGTCATTGTGCAAAGCCATTTAGCTTGAGAGTCTTATTACAGATTGTCTCGTAGTTGGTTAAATGCAGCGTTAATGACTTCCAGGTATAACTTGTCATGAAACTTGAAAAGCTTTCGTGTAATGGAGGAGCAGTCATGCGAGAGCCACCTTTGCAGACAGCTAGAACAATAAAGGTCTCTTAGGTGTAAAATAATCTCATAATCCAGGATAATCTCATAGTCTGCGCGGCTCTACTGAGCGAGGAAATAGAGTTACCTATCTGAACCAAGCTAAAGCTAGCCTACTACAATATTGTATCGTCTAACCTACCTGTCACTGGCTAAATAACAAAGGATTCCATCATACTTATTTCAACTCATTCTGAAAAATGCTGTTGAAGGTACCATTAAAGTTATGAATTCCATTATTATGATACTATAATAATAAGAATAAGAACAGTACAAATTGCTAAAAAAAACATTTGCAGATGTGAAACATACATATGTTAGGTATTAAATTATCGAGTCATTAAAACTTGTATGTTCATTCAATTAAAAGTTTAATAATACATGAGTAGAACTCAAAGGAGCCCAATGAGCCACAGTCTAAAACAAATAGGATATTAAACAGTTTTTGAAATATTTATTATAGTTTAATGAGACCATTTCTTATTAAAGAAATTTAAAAAGAAAGAGACCATACAGAATCTGCAAGCTACTTATTAGATGGCTGAATATTTCAAGCAAATCAGGTGAAAGTAATTGAAGTTATGAGTATTTTCACCAATATCACATTCATGCATGATTCACATTCATGGTATGATCTGATTCTTTTCTGTGTCTAACAAACTCATTCCTCCAGTTGGCATAATCGTTGTGGAGTAATAGATGTTATCATCTGGAAAGTTTCCTCTCCACCAGAAAAAGTCCTATATGGATTGATAATAACTGAATGACCACCACCAGCTATGGCCGTTTTAGCGCACAAGCGGACAAAAGGGTTTCTATCCCAAATACCCACAATTGGCATGCAACGATCAAAAAAGGGAAGATATGAAGGATCCCTCATGGGAAGTAGGTAAGTCTTGGTGTAATTCGGGATCCTGCAACGCTTCCTGAGGAGTCTGCTCGACGTAGAGGTGATCGTCGCTCGAAATAGGGGTTGCACACATATGCACAACCACACTTTTTTTGTTTATTTTTTTTAGAAAACTCCCTCAAAGGCGGAGGGGGCAAACCATTCACTTGAGAAAATAAATTAATAAAAGAAGTGAGGAGGACGCCCAGGTTTACCCCACGCCGGCTCTAGGGATGAGGGAAGTTGCAGAAGGATGAGGAGGAAGAGTGGGATGAAAGGAAGTGCCCTTATAAAATGATCACCAGTTCAAGTAAGATCCCCTCAGGACGCAGGGTAGTGATACCATGGAGCACTCCCGCCGAGATGCCAAACTCGAGTAACTCCGTAGCACTTTTCCCGCACCACACCCCGCGCCATGACACACACACACACACACAAACACACACATATATATATATATATATATATATATATATAGGTAGGTAGGTATATATAAAATACTGTTAAACTCCAGGAATCGTTTCAGAATGCCTCAAATGGATATGATGAAGAAAAAATTACGAAATTTGCATTTCAAATTTTTTGGAGCCATTTCAATAGCTTTGCTTTCTACGAAAATTCGCGAAAAGAGCGACAGAAATACAGAACAGGGAGGGAATTTCGCAATTGCTGTTTCATATTACGATGCCCATTTTTTTGGCTTACTGAACTATATCTGAATCAAGTCGGTTCAGAATTTCCTAAAAACGTGGAAAGGTAGTGGAATTTTATATTTTGAAGGACTAAAATGTTGTGAACATGAGTATCGTAAAGTAAAGACATTTTGTTCTCTCACCCTCTCATTCGCAAAATAATGTCATTTTCTTGAGATGAAGCCTGCGAGGATTCAGTATCACGCTTATTCAAGATTTCCTTAACATCGTCAGGTCAAAGAAGGCATCCCCCACTGAATCGTGTCCCGGAGGCATTCCAATCAAGTAGCAAAAAACCTCACTGACGTGGTCCAATCTGGTTGAATAAGAACCAATCTGCCAACCGACAGCCACCCCTTCAGTTTTTACGGCACCCTGAGGCTCGTAAAAGCTTATCTAAGCCCGTTCACATAATTTTCTTGGGACCCAGAGGAAAGCCGGCGAATGAGGACCTGGCCGAAATGAAGGCATCATCATTCTCCCACGTGCGGTAGCCCAGATAAATTTATAGATTCCTTTTAATCCATAAACGTCAATGAAGAACGATTAGGTGTATGCGATTTATGTACTGTTTGCTTCGCAGTACAATCAGCACCACAATCTATCATTTTGTATTTAATTAGGTATTCTGATCAGTTTTGTATTATGTAGCCACCACGCCAAAACAATCAAAATCATCAGCAAGTTCTTAGCAATGGTAAAAAAAAAAAAAAATAATAATAATAATAAAAAACACTAAGCCTCTGGTAATATCTTGATTTGGAGAAAGCCTAACAACGCCACCCGTGTAAACAGCACCGTAATTAGGAATTCCCCAAAAAATAGGGAAGTTGTTTACTTTCTCCCAGTTGTGGCTGCTCTTCGACCATAACCTTGAATCACCCTTGGAGATTGAAATTTGACTGGGAGCCATTTTGGGACAACAGAAAACGTATGAGATGAAAGGATCTGTCCTAATCAGATATCGAGAGCCAGGATACAGCTAAAACATGTTCCATGCATTCCCATTTTTCCGAATACCGATGGATGAACATGATGGGGAATATAAGTGATTTTTTTTCTCTATTGCAAGCCAGAGTCTCTAAAAGACTATGACGCTAACATTCCGCGAAAAAGCCCCGTTTCTTCCGTCAGGAGCTTAGCCGTATTCAAATTCGTTTCAGACCACTCTAAGACAAAATCCGTAAGAAAAAAACAAACATATTGGTAAGTATTGTATGCATTACTGGTATGTCCCTATGAAAGAATTTCATATAATTTTGGTGAGAGTTGAAATAGGAGAAAAAACAAAAATATCAAGTAACTAACAAGTTAGTGCTCCCACACTGAAAATCAGGTAACGAGCTCAAGCTTCAAATGCAAAAATCAAAGGGAATAATTAAAATTTAAATAAGAGCAGTTTTTTCCGACCTCCTCTTCAATAGCAATGCTTCACTTCATTTGATATTTGATGAGTAAAAACAAAAAGTTCCAGTCCATGATCGTATGAGCGAATTTTTGTAAATTATCGTATTGTATAATGTTAAAATGTTTTGAAATGTGAGCTTTTTGAGTACAAGGAAATTGTTAACTATTAATTTTATGGGAAAAAACGTATTCTAAATAATAATCTCCTATTCAAATAAAGGTTCAGAATTACTTGGTTTGCAGTTTATGTCGATTTTTTAACAGCTTTGATGAATTTTAAGTACATTTTTCTGTATAGTTTTGTACACAAATTTACAAATGTTTTATTGTATAGTTAATAAACTTTATTTGAGCAATATTCTGCCAAAAAAAATAATAATAATAAATAAATTTAACGAGCTTTAACAATTAATTATTTTTAGTTTTTTTTTTAAGCACATTTTTTGAAATTTGACCAATTTACAGTGCTCAAAAGGTGCTGGCTCACGAACTCATCCTTTCGTTTGGGAAGCTTGATTTTTTAGCGCAAGAGGGGAATTTTGATCTCAATCCTAAGAGTTATCGTCTGGAAGGAAATATATATATGAAAAAGCGTTATACTCTAGGATTCGTTTCAGAATGCCTCAAAACGGATTTCAATGAAGAAATGTTTCGAAAATTCTGATTTTAAAATTTTCTGAGCATTGCAATAGCTTCATTTTCTACAAAAATTCGCTAAATGAATAGAATAATGGTCAGGGAAAAAATCGACGCCCCACAGTAATTAGAAAATGTCCAGACTAGACTAGAAAAATGGCCAATAGAAAACTAACGTGAATGCAAATGAGGGAATCAATTAGACTCCGACAAAATCATATGCAGATTTCCTAGTACCCAGCTGTAGGTCCCTTGAAGCACGATGGAAATGGAAGTTCGCGGCCTGGGAGGGCAAACAATATAAACTTGGAACTTCGGTTCAGGACGGACATCTGTTCCGGGAAAGGTCGGGCTAAGGGAACCGTGCGTACCCCGTGCGTGTTACCTTTATCTATGTATATTCACGTGTTGTCAGCTGCAAATGCAAATGCTTCGGAACGAGCGGGGAGGCAGCTCGGCGGTTGCCGGAATCCCAATGAGGTGGCAGAGGGACATCCTCTTCCTCTTCACACTCCAGACCAACTACAATGGTCTTTGTTTCCCCCGCTCAGTCCGGCCTGGCTTGATTTAAATCTGCTTACTTGGTTCCCTTTCACAGCTCGTATCAGTGTCTAATTGTGATGGGCGATTGAACTAATCAGCAGTTTCGTCACGGAATCTACAATTCAATTGAACTAGATTGAAAACATCTGATTAAAAGATTCGCCCTACGAGCATTCAGCACGTTGGTTTATTATTTTCAATTTTCAATAATAAAACTTTATAATCGACTATGAAAAAACTACATACCTACGTATAAACTCGTAAACGAGTTCCACTATCTGCTTTACAAGCAGATACCATGTTACATGGATATGTCTTTGATGGGAGATTTCATAACGGTTGCCCTCGAGAGTTGTAAACAAATCCTTTAACTTTGGACTGTAGGCGACGAAATGTAGGATAAAGAATTTATTCTATTATTCTTGGAGACACAATAAGCATACTATACATACTATTAAAGTTATTTCTTCAATACAGGCGCTATCATTTTTATGTTCATGATAGCCTGATTTTTCATTAATAAATTAAATTATATCATTACTGTTTTATTTGATAACGCTTCATTCTCTTACTGAGGACATCTTCAGATCTTGCTTTCTTGACATTGAGTTGACTTGGTGAGTCACTGTTTTATTTGACAAATCCGTTATATTCGGATGTTTATAAATTTTTTCCTGGACACACCAAGATCTGAAGATGTCCTCAGTAAGAGGATGAAACGTTATCAAATAAAACAATAAATGAAATAATTTCATTTATTTTCCCTGGGCCGCATCCCGACTAATTCCAACAAAACAACGGTTTACTTCTTTACTTATAGAAATGTTGAAAATAACTGTGGAGAGAAGTCACTACAATGAGTTGTTGTTTACAGTCGACTGTTGTCAAGAGGATGATAATGTTTCCTATGGAGTGGAGTAAATGATGCTACTGCTTTACGTTAAGAATATTGTAACCGGCTTATTAAAATTGTTTATAGTCCAATCAACTTAGTTTAGGAATGTAGCCAGGTACGTAAGGAGGGGGAAATTGGTAGCTTGAGATGTGAACATTTATCACATAAATCAAGCGCTTTCCAACGAGTGGCGAACGATTTCTGTGCGATGAAAACTACGGAAGTTCCATTCCCCTAGCAACGGATTGGTTGTACGTGAACATCATTAGAAATTGTGACGTATTTTTTGCGTCACGAAAATTTTTGGTTGACCCCCCAGAGCAAAGACATATCCATGTCAAAAAATTTTTAACACCCACAAAAATGTTTAACCCCCCCCCCCCCCACTTTTTTTTTTTTTTTTTTTTTTGGTTAACGTCTCAAGATGCTTAAAATCCTAAAATTGAATGAAAAACTACCACCTTACGCCTGAAGGCTAAACAGTGATAAGCTCAGGATACATTTTTACGTTTTCGACGAAAAAATATGCTATTCATAGGTAGAGTAGCAAAAAAATAAGCTCCGGAGCTCACTCAGCTGCTTTGAGGGGCATCAGACCTTTTATATATGTATATATATATATATATATATATAAAAGTCCAGACGTCCAGCCGGGGGGGCAAGCCCCCCCGGACCCCCCATTAAATTGCTCGCTTCGCTCGCAAAGTGTGGCATATGGGGAATGTTGCTCGCTTCGCTCGCAAAGTGTGGTATGTAGGGAATGTTGCTCGCTTCGCTCGCAAAGTGTGGCTGTATACATGGAATGTATTACAATTGAAACATGTAGGGGTTGTTGCTCACTTCGCTCGCAAACGGTAGATCTCTAAGGGTAGGTTTAACTTCTGTGTGGGATGCTGCTCGCTTCGCTCGCTTGAGGAAGTTATACTGCCCACCCAACTTGGCAGACGTTAATTAAAATAGAAATTAAAAATTTTGTCTAAAAAATAAAAAAAAAATTAGTGGTGGACTACCCTTAACATTTAGGGGGATGAAAAATAGATGTTGGCCGATTCTCATAGATACCCGATAAGCACAAAAAATTTCATCAAAATCGGTCAAGCCGTTTCGGAGGAGTATGGCAACAAAAACTGTGACACGAGAATTTTATATATTAGATATATATCGCAAACCTCAGGAATCGTTTCAGAATGCCTCAAAACGGAATTCAATGAAGAGATTTTTCAAAAATATTGATCTTACATTTTTTCGAGCCATTGCAATAGCTTCATTTTTACGAACATTAGCTCATGACCGTCACGGTTTCGTGTGTAATTTTTTTGGCTAAAAGATCTCCGTAAAAAAGTCTTCTACGTTTTAAAAAATCCGTCTGTCCGCCGTCCTTCTACCAGAGATTTTCTCCGAAACTACAGGACCAAAGATGATGAAACTTGGGTTGAAAATCATATTTGGGGTCTTTTTGATCCTAGAAGCTCCACATCCATTTTTATCAACCCTAAAGGGTAGCATTAAAGGGCTTGCATACTGAAAAATCCAAGGTCTCGAAAACTCATAAGGTAACCGGAGTGTTTTTTTGTGGTCATTGATAAAATCCCAAAAAATCGAATAAAACCATTCGTAAACTATTGACCGTGCGAATATACGAGTGAAGCATTGGTAGATGATTTATTTTATTTCGTGAATCGCTTCCGAGGTTACCTATACGTAGCGGAAGGATTGTTTCCACTTTTGAGAGATGAAAAAATTGTCTCCAAAATCAAAATTTCCACTCGCATTATATGTTTTAAACCATCTTGAACAACATTAATTCCGCGCGCGTGTGTGTGTGTGTGTGTGTGTGTGTGTGTGTGTGTGTGTCGTATGCCCACCAATCCTTGTAAGAAGCTCAGGTATTTCCACAATTTTCAACCGACTTTAATGAAATGTTCATGGAATGAGCGGGTTAGGGTGTAGATGAACCCCTATCAGGATCATGTTCCCAAATCAATACTTCACTCAGCGCATGTGCAAACGTAAATCCCATCAAGCACCATTTTCTCACGCCCTGTCGTCTGATTTTGCTCAAATTTCGAGAATAGGCGGAAGAGAGTAATTTTAACATTCTGAATCAATTTCAACATAATCTTATCGTTATTATTTCCATAGTTTTCATCCTATTTTGATGACATTTTCAGGGAATGTTCAAGTTGGGCAGTAAATGGTCCATATCAGTTCCATTGTACCCAAATCAGCACTTCACTCTGCAGACTCACAAACGTAAATTATATCAAGCATCACTTTCTTACGCCATAGTTATCTGATTTTGCTCATATTACAGGATAGTGGAGAAAGAACGATTTTTTAAACCCATATGAATTTCAACGTGATTGTATCTGTTTGAAGCTTCAGCCCATGCGCAAATGTGTATTGTTTTTAACGACTCTAATTTTAACAGTTTTCATCCGATTTTGATGATATTTTCAGGGAATGTGCTGGTTAGGCTGCATTTCCTCTATTAATTTCATTCTTCGCAAATCATTACTTCATTCTGGGCATGCGCAAAGGTAAATTACTACAAGCATAATTTTTCAACGCCTTTGTCAGATCTCGGCAAATTTGGTGGATAGTTAGTAGTATAGTAGATAGGACGACGACAATTTAATCATTCCATTTCAATTTCAACATGGTTGCGTCATTAGTAGCCCCTGCGTACGTGCATCCTAGGAACAAGCTTAATATCTAGTTTTCATCAGATTTTTAAGAGATTTTTTGGGAATGTGCCCTTAGGCTGTAGATTGTTCCCTACCAATTTAATTTCTATCGAATCATTACTCCACTACACTACTTCTTCAAATCATTAATGCGCTGACGTAAATCACTCCAAGTTTCATTTGCCCTTTTCCTCATTGACCGATTTTGACGTTTTACGTTACATACATCTTGATTTACAATGCTCCGCTATAGCGTTATTTATGATTATTTTTTAATGATCTATCCATTCATGTAATTTTCAGTTGGTAGGTACCAGGGACTAGTACGGCGTTTGGTAGTGTAGTTAATTGAATTTAGCTTCCCTTTGCAGGTGCCTATATCTAGTTTTTTTTTTTTTTTTTTTTTTTTTAGAATTCAAGCCGCGTCTCAACCGGAAGGGTCATTAGCGGCAATCAAAAAGGGGGGTGTCAAAAGGACACTGCAACGGGCACGATTCTAAGGGGAGCTATTCTGACCGTCCGTCATTAAACGGATTGCCATCACGGACTCCACTGGTAGATCGGAGGGGGAGAAATAATAATAATAACCCGCAAAACGAGGCGTCGCCGCACTCTGCCCCAAGGAACACAGCGATGACCGCTTAGTAACCCCTTCAGCGGATAAAAATACCCCGTAATAAAAACTAAACTACGACTAGATGATCCTAATAAATACATAAACATTATCGATAAATATATAATGTTAAATACTCTACATCTTAGTTAAATAAAGGTATGACTAGATGTATATAAATAAATAAATATATCACAGATCAGAATATCACAGTTCGTTGTAAAGCTCAGTGGTTTCAGGTACACCAACAAGGACTGGACCTTGTCTGGTCCTGACAGAACATCCACCCACTGAGGGGGTGAATGCTGGACCCTGAGGTCCATGAGGGCTGGGTAATCCTCCAAAAAGTGGCGGATAGACAAATCACCCCCACATCTCCCACAGACAAAATCACGAGCTACTGGATCTAGCAGGTGTCTGTGAGCCAGTGGCTACCCGATTGACCACTATTCAGTCCCTCCTTGGAAGGTGGGTCACGAAAGGTCCTGAAGGACTCCACGCATACCAGTAACCTCGCCGTGCCATTGCTCGAGCCATATGGAATTGGCTGGATGGGTCCGGTTCTCAAGAGTAAAGGGTTTCTTTACGAATCTAATTTGCTATCAAAGGGTTGTTTGAACCTAGTTCATTGGTAGTGTAGGTGGGTTTGACTGGAGGAGCTTTGACTATCTGAAAAGGAACAAAAGTTTACATAAGAAATTGCTGATGTGCCCAACATGCTCAATAGGAAGTAATTTGATGGTTTGATAGCATTCTATACTTCGAGTTAGAATATTATTGTGAGAACAACGTAACTGTCTCTTATAACGGACTTTTGAGATATATTTCCGCGGGTTATCGTTTTCCCAGAGAAACAGTTCGAGATTAAGCGTATTTGAATCATCGTTGCGGCTGAATTTTATATTCTTTTATTTGGAAGAGACGTGGAGTATACTCACTATAATCTAGTTGATGGCTCGGAGTTGTTTTACATTCTATTCCATCGCCTATATTTGAAGTCAGTAATACTGTCGTTGCCCGGTGGACTGCAATGACCCCAGGCCTAGATGGGAGTGAGTTAGGTAGGCATTGTTCACAAAGAGAGAAATGTCGCTACTAACTCAGACGAGGCCCCAGTAAATATACACACAGTGGGACTAGGCATTATTGTCATTCACTTAATCGGAATGTAAGACACACCTCCCTGAGGGATGGGACCGGGGTTTCCAGCCCTTTTAATTCCGAACCCCCTACAGGTGTGATAATTCTTCCCTCTCCAGGGAGGTAAATTTATAACAGTTGAGCTTTAATTGAATTCTCCCCCTTTCGGTGCTACCTCTCCTTCAGAGTCGCATCTTGCGAGCCCATCCGCCGTCACATTGCATACCAGGGCATAATCCCCTCCATACCTGCGCCACTGTCCCGGTTTCACGGTGTTAAATTCATTTCACATACTCTTGGAGAGGTCGGGTAGCAGAGCGAAACTCTTACAATACCGCTCCGCCTTTGAGTGTTTTAACCCTCTCAAGAATATTCCGAACTCTACCCCGTGTGGTGTGATAAAGGCTACTTTCCCGTGGAAGTCGCGTTTATGAGTTCTGTTTTGAAACAAAGGCTTGCATATTGAAATCTCGAAAGCTTGTAGTTATTTTGAATCGCGCTATATTCATGTTTCTACAACTAGCTATAGGTACGTGAAACAAACTTTTTAGATACTTACCTCCAGAATTTCCATTGGCAATTGAAACTAGACGTCTATCATGTTTTGAATCCCAACATGAATAAACTGTATATGCTGTACCAACCCGGTGAGGTGTTTGTGTGTGTAAAGGAAAATATACTTTGAAATGTTGAAGGTATTTATGTGAATCAGGGAGAGTTAAGATTCAGCCAAAATAAATACGGCCTAAATAGTTTTTTTACTTTCCTTACTCCCGAAGGGATAAAGATATGTATGTATGTGTGTGTGTATGTAACTCGTGTACCTACACGATTGCGACCTTACGGTACGACATAAAAAGTTCCAATTGCGGGGTTGGGTTTCTATACTCAAAGGCTAGCTACTGTAGGAAAATCAGCTTAAAATGATCATTTTTAGGGGGTTAAATAAATTTAAAAAGGTGTAAAAAGGTCGCTTTTAGCCCTTTTTTTGCCTTTCCTCCAAAATGGCGAGAAGGATTTTGATTAAATTCATAGGAGTTACCCTTCTTGTTGGTAAAAGTGGAATTAGATACCTCTCATGCTTGGGAAGATACTCTAAGGGAGGTAATTAGCAAAATACTTCCAAAAATAGGTTAAAAAACTTTCAACTAAAAAAATTTTTGTAGCTCCTTTTTGGTCTTTCCTGCAATATGGCTCTAAGGATATTGATGAAATTCACAGGAGTTACTTTTCTTATGGATAAAACTAATATTCGATACCCGTCATGGCCAGGAAGATGCCCTAAGGACAGTAATAAGCTAAATAATAAATGTAAAGACATAATTTTTAGCACTTCCTTAGAATAAATTTAAAAAAACAGTATTTAGCGAAAAACTTCCCAAAAAAAGTGAAAAACGTAGTTTTCGTCGAAATGGCCATTTCTGTAGATGAAAATTATACCCATTTCACACATACAGATAAATACTGTATAGGCGGTAATAAGCCGAGAAATACAAAAAAAAAATGGTAATTTAGAGCAGGTTCGAAAACGATTGCTTATATAAGTTCATACCTATGTTAACTATCTCGCTTTTGCTGACTTTTAAAAAAGCGTTCAAGTATGTTGAATGAAATCAAGGCAGTAGGTACAAGTTGTGTACATAACAAAGTACAAGTCAATATTTCGCGTAGAAATAGGCATGGACACCAGCAGCATTTAATTTAAACATTTATATATCTCTTCGTTTCGTATAGATGTGTGTTCTGATAAGGTTCAGCTATACTCATGTATTGGGGGAGTTGCAGATTTTTTTTCTTTTTTTTTTTTTTTTTTTTTTTAGATCGCACGACTTTCTTATACAACTCTTTAGGCGGTTCGGAAAGTAGTAACCACTTACCGCAACAAACATTTAAAATGAAGCATAACTTAACGAGTTTTTGTACGACAAAATAGTAATTGAGCTGGCTTTTCAAATTGATTCAACTTCAACGCATCAGGCGATCAAGAGTTTTCAATGTTGAATTTACTCTATTCATGATATTCTGCCAAAAACCAGGAGTTTGTTGCAATTTGTAGGGATGGTTAGAAGACAGTTATCACTTTCCTACCCGGCCGGAAAGTAAATACAGGAAGTCATACAATCGGTGTTCCTCAGTCTCTTACTGACAGCCACCTGAAGAAACTTCTGGACTAATGGAGTCCTATACAAGAAAATCAAACAATCGAATAAAACAACCCCATCCTTCTAAGATGTGATCCATAATGATTGCATCCATATAAATGAATGTAAGTAAGGGAAGCACTGGCTCGCACCAGATGTTTCTATCTTCTGGTTTTAGTTAAATTAATCGCGAAAGAAAAACAGTATTATGCAGCATACTATGTCATTAAATTATATCATTTAATTTACCTTTATCTTATATTTATATTTATACTCATCTTCATCATCAGGAAGGTATCTAGCTACATACCGAGCACTGTTTTTCCAACTTCCTATCTCCTGGAATAATTGTTCCTTTCCAGTTGTTATAATTATATACTACCTATACCCATTGTACTTCCGATATAACTTGACTAAGGAATTTCTTTCATTGATTAGAAAGTTAAGTTGAAAACAATAAAATAACGACAACTACACGGAAAACGAGATTGTGTGAGGCCAACACGGTAAGACGTAACGTATAGTACATACATGGTGAGAAGCCCCTTGGTGAGGTGCGGCGGAGCTGAGAGGACAGGGTTAGAACTTTTACTATCAAGGAGTCGTGTGAATACAATTCCAAATTATAGTTTTCAATAAGCAATAGGTAATCGCACCTCAGTTGACCTTAATTGGTTGTGATATTGCCTCTGCGTTAAAACGCGCTAAGGGCGTCCTCAGTGGCCAAGTGGTTTAGACGCGATCTGAAACTACTCGGAAGCAAGGGATCCCCGATTCTATTCCCGGGCTGGTAACGAAATTTACCAGGTCTGGGGTCTATAATCTATTCGTATATCGCTGCCAGATTAGTATATCAGTATTTCGTTTCGTACTCACAAATTGAGAAACCATAAAAATGTGGTTAATTAACTCAAAGAAAAAGAAAAATCCAAATTTGATATGAGTCACCAAAGGAAAATTAAACAGGAAGCTAGCAAAATTAATACCTAGCAATCGGTGCAGCCAGCGACTCAAGGACCATAATTTCAATTTCAATGCCTGATCGGGTGCCTTTTGGTGAATTTTCGTAGAAAATGAACTATTCCAATGGCTCGGAAAATTTTAAACTCAACATTTTGGAAAATATTTTCTTCATTAAAATCCGTTTTGAGGCATTTTGACGAATCCTGGGGTTTAACACTTTTTCATGTAGGTATATACCAGCTGCTCCGGCTCGCTTCGCTCGCCTCCACGTCCAGCCGGGAAGCAAGCCCCCCGGACCACCCATTAAATTGCTTGCTTCGCTCGCAAAGAGTGGCATGTAGGGAATGTTGCTCGCTTCACTCGCAAACGGTAGATCCCTAAGGGAAGGTTTAACGTGTGTAGGGGATGTTGCTCGCTTCGCTCGCTCGGAACGGCTGTATATGTGTAGGAAAAACCGTGGACCCCCCCATTAAGTTGCTCGCTTCGCTCGCAAGGTGTGGCTATATACATGCGATGTATTAAAATTGAAACATGTAGAGGATGTTGCTCGCTTCGCTCGCAAACGGTAGGTCCCTAAGGGTAGGTTTAACCTCTGTAGGGGATGTTGCTCGCTTCGCTCGTTTGAGGAAGTTATACTGCCGAACCCCTGGCGAGGCGCGAATCGCCGATTTCTGCCATAAACTGTAAAAAATTTCGTTGCACACAAAAAGCTCAAATTTCAAAACAATTTTACATTATACAAAATACGATATTTTACCAAAGTTCGCTCATGCGATCATGCTGCATGACTGGATTTTTTTTTTTTTTTTTTTTTTTTCCAGCATGAACCTAGTGATGGTAAACCTAAAATGTCTATAACTTTCATAAATTTTCTTGAGTATAATAAAACGAGTAGCAGAATAAGATCGTTATCATTATCAGCCCTAGTCACGTTCTTCACACATTCATATATGAGTACGAGTATACGTATATTGATTTACACCATCGGTTCCCAACCTTTTTTCTTCTGCGTACCCCTTAAACTAAATTTACAGACATACTCGTAGAAACCCCCAAAGTTCTACCTACTTTTTTTTTACTTCACTATAACAGTATTAGAGAGAGTGTAATGCACATTTATAGCAATTTTTGAACAACAGGTTGGCACCTATGAATAGAAATTTACCTAAGGAAAAAAATAGTTACACGACAATATTTCAGCTAACACCAAACTTTTAATTGAGGACATCGAATGTAGTATGCTTAGGTAAATATTACTTTGAATTTCAAAGTGTTATTACCGTATACATAAAAAAGTGTCAGAATGGAATATATATATATATATATTTATATATTTATATATATATATATTTATATATCTATATATATATATATACATATATATATATATAGTGTCATATTACATATAGATGTTTTCAAGATGTGTCTTTTCCTGGGAAGTACTTGTTTGGTCATTGGATTTACATATGGATCGCTGCAGGACCAACCTTCTTCACTCATGCAGTTTTCAACCACTTATCCATGACTATCACATGACATTGGTGTAAAACTAACAAACTGATTCACTCAAAGTGTCTTCAGACAAAGAATACGACACCAATGATATAGCAAGTGGGCACTGAAGACTTACTGCTGTATTAGTGTGGTTGTAGTTCAGTGTTTGGTCACGTACTCGTAGCTGTACCCACGGATGCGCGTGTACATGACGACTACTGTACGCACGGCCAACGCGACGTAGAACCGACTCACCACGAGGTAATGAATTGCTTTTATTATATCCGCTATTTCGGTTTTTTTTTTTTTTTTTTTTTACGTACCCTCAACTAGGTCACCGCGAACCCCTAAGGGGTACGCGCACCCCAAGATGGGAACCGCTGATATACCTCAAAGTAAAGTGGGTGCTGGAGTCGTAGCTCTGTTAATATTTAGAAGTTGTACTTCTTTTAGCTAATTTCCGTAAAAAATGAAACTTTTGAAATGGCCAAAAAAATTTTGAATCGAAACTTGAAAAATTTCTTCAAGGAAATTTGTTTTGAGGCATTCTGAAAGGATTCCTGATAGATATATACTATAATGCTCGTTCGTTTGCAAGCATTTTTTGAGCACATTAAATTGATTACATTTTAGAAAATATGTTATAAAAAGTCCCCGTCCAGCAGTATGATTTTATGAGCGAATTTTCGTAAATTATCGTGCTATTTAATTTTTAATTGTTTTGAAATTTCACAGCTTCAAGCGAAAAGAAATTGTTAACTACCAATTGTATGGTTAAAAATAAATCTCGTTCTAAATAATTTTCAGTATTCAAAAAAGAATTTGGAATTTTAGCCTTTTTTGGAGTTTCATGTGCAAAATTATGCTGAAAAATGTTCTTAAATTTTATTGAAATGTGCTAAGAAATCGATAAAAATTGCAAGAAAGTTTAGAATCCAAAATCTCTTTTTGAATCGCATGATATTATATAGAACGTGTTTTTTGCCATCAGATTGGTAGTTGAGAATTGTTTTACCCTCAAAGTCCCTAATTTTCAAAACAATGTAACATAAAATAGTACGATAATTAACGAAAATTCGTTCATACAGTCATGCTGCATGACTGGTTTTTTTTTTTTTTTTTTTTTTTTTTTTTTTTAATGGATTATTGACTAAAACTTTGTAATTTTTGATTTTTGCTACATGTACTTTGAATTTTCTTTGCAATCTTGTCACACGGCTGTCCCTTTAGTTTTATTCATGACATGGTTGGCCTAAATGATCAGAATTTAAGTGCCTAATTTAATTTTATCCACAACTTGTCCTTGAAAGTTCGCTCTATTAGCCATGCTGCATGACTGAGTACTTTTTTATCTTTGAATAAAGAGAGAACTTGGGATGATCCAAACTGCTGTATGACGTGGGTAAATCATCATGATTTGCAGACCACTAAAACCTAATAGGTATTAGCAATGTTCATTTCTAGATCGCATAACTGTCACGGCCTAGATTGCCATTCGGATAAGTATATATCTGATCATCAAATTTTAGAAAACTGCAGCGATAAATGTAGAAAACACTTTGCAATCAACCTAAAAAAAAAGTCGAGAAAGAAAATAAAAGTTTGCCATTCATGTTGATTGCCGGTTCCTCCACTCTTTGTCTACTTTCTGCCTTGATTCAGGTCAATTTCGCTCCGTTGCTCCGAAATACCAGTAACGTGACGCTGTAGAGAGTGGAGTAAAACAGAGTCGAAAAGGGATCCAAAGTGACTACGGACAAAGCGAATGGCTTTCCCAAGATAATTACGCAAATGGTGCCAGAAGATTGATTCTTATACACTGCTCTTCACGCTGTCCCCTTGTCGTTACCCGACTTTCTCCCTCTCTTTTTTTGGTGCTCAGAGTTTTTTCTACCCCTCCCCTCCTCACAACCACCTTCCCCACTCTGAACTGCGACAGAGCTTACTCAGGCTAAATTAAAGACTGAAGCATTTGGTAACGGATTAATGCTAGGATTTTATTCTCCCTTTTTCCCTCTTTCTTTCAATAAAAGAGAACTCAGTTGTCAACTGAAATAAATTTTGCGTGATTGTTGCTGAATTCAGAGACTGAAGGTAAATATCACAATTCTGTTCGTTCTTTCGTTAAAAATCGTTTCAAGATTTTGAACTGTTTGATTTGAATTTCTGTAAGCTACATATGTTAACATGGTAAATTTCCTTCCTCCTTGATAGTATAATTAATTTCCTCTATGGAAAAAATTCCCGATTTGATTGGCTCGATTAAAACCCTCTATTATTTGAACCTTCATCTGGACGAGCCTAATTTTGAATCACAAGTGGGCGCTTGATGTTAATTTACCTCCACCTCGTCTTCACGTTTTCAGCTCAATTCTCACCAAAAACCTACAAACTAGAGTTCTAGACAGAGAAAATACAGAAAATGTGGTATAGCATTCAATGAGATCCATAATTTCGTTTAATATCAAAGAAAAAAAGAAATCTTATGAAACTAAAAAAAAAAAAAATATCATAATTACTTGAAAATGTACATAACAAAAGGATTCAAGGATTCATTTGAAGAAAGTTGGTAGAATACCTACTACATAACTACCTAACTACTACCCCATATACCCACCCGGGCTGCAGGTTCTACCTTACTACCTACCTACTATCCTTATCATTAACTAAATTCTTCACGTTGTAACGAAAAATCACATTTTTAGCAAACAGTGTGTTTGTTATGAAAGATATTATCTAAAATAATTCATTCGGAAGATGGGTGCTATCAATTGAACCGGAAGAACTGATTGAACAAATTAAAATGAAATAGAATAAAACTATAAGAGAAAGAAGTACTATATCTCAAAGATAATGGTACCAATGTATTTCTGGTAATAAACGCTTCATGATAGCACGTAATTATGCTTCTGTTGGGCGCAAGTGCGGTGCAAAATAATTCAAATCAGTTGAAATATAAATAAATTGTTAAATATAGTTTCTTGTTGTACCAACAATAAAATAATAATCAAACAGAAATGGAATAGTCATATTTTACTCAGATAGCTGGAAAAATAAATCACAACTAACAGCCTATATTTCGACCTCCCAAATTTTGAATGTGACTCGTATGCACGGGTCGCTATCCCGATAGATGACTACACTGCCAGTTCCTGACATTTTTGTGACTAAAGAGTACAGCTAACCCCAAGCTTCTGAGTACCTAGGTATCTCCGGGCTGCAGGTATTCAAGTGTGTGTGTCACGGACGGTAGATTACCATCGATGCGCGAGAATGAGGAACCTAATTGATCTAGCCAATGAAACGCGAGACAAAAAGAAGTTAAATTGTCAAAAGATAAACATTAATCAATTTATTACCCGTTTGATTGTTGTACCACTGATCCGACCACGATAATACTTCTTGTACGGCAACTTCTAGGTGTCATCTAACACGCAAGTTCATGTCCTGAAAAGTAACGCTATTCCCATTTTTTGGAGTTGCGAAGCCTAGCCTGTTGTACTAGCCTAGTTTTCTCGCTCGCTTAGCTGCCTCAGTATGATTGTATAGATTCGATGGTCTTTACTGTAGTGTGGGACATGTTCAATGATTAGAAACGGCAAATCACTAAGGGTGATTTGAAATGTGTATGGGGTTGTTACTCGCTTTGCTCGCTCGGTATGGCTGTATAAATGCGATGGTCTTTACTGTTGAGTGGGATATGTGTGTAATAATTTGCTGCGTTTTCTATGTGGGACCATGAAACGTTTATTAGGTTTAGTAGAGATAGGCCATTCATCTGTGTAGAAGGGCAATCAAATTAAGATTATGTGGAGCCACGGATGTTAAATTTTTGACGTGAGGAAGCTATACCGCTGTAATTAGGCAAAACCTCATTTCTCAAAAAGTGAATTTTTCAGGAGAGCGCATCAAAGTTTTTTGACGAAAAACATGTCTAATTCCCCTTCAGTTGATGATAAAAACATCATTCTTTCAACCGGCGATTAGTCGATGTTCACTGTGTCACGAGAGTATGAAGATATCAATTAGAATTGCGTACAACTTCGATTTAATGCATGAAAGGCATTTAGGAAGTATTTGATCAACATCTCATGAGTACAGTTTGCAAGCAAAATACCTCAAATCATTCTACCTGCGTACGAACCAACCTGCATGTGTGAACTAGTTTGCTTCCAGATGCTCTGATAAAAACACAATATCCTACTTATTTAGAAAAAAGTTAAGTAAAGAAATCAAATTTAATCTCGGGAAACAATAAGGTTGTGTCACAATAAATTATGGAATGTTGGGAAATTAAATTAAATCACTCTCTAATGTTGTTTTAGTTTATTATTTCCAATAATAAGCCTTTGCAATCGTATAGGGGGAAAAAAATTATTTTCTCTCAAACTTTGTCAATCTACGTTTCAAGGTGCGTAGAATCCAAAACTACAATGTCCGTCCACCGTCCAGGCCATAAGAGGCCTTTAACTTGATGAGAAAAATACGCCCTTTCCCACATGGACTCCACTTGGCGTCTAGTTGGTCCTATAGTCTGGCCAACCCGATCACTTCAGACGCACCAATGCTATGAAATAAAAATGGGCCAAAAACGGGTTTTGACATGGATATGTCTTTTGGCTGGGGGTCAAGGAATTTTTCGCGACACTATTTTTTCTCCACACAAAATGCAACGCTCCGGGACTTTAGATTATTATTAACTCGAAAAGTGAAGGCTAGGTAGAATTTCTATCAATTTTTCACGTACAACCAATGAGTTACTAGGGAAGAATAACTTCCATAGTTTTCATAGTGGAATGCTCTCATTTTATCACTACATCTCATGACCTCTAAGCCATTGTAGTGTCAAGGAATGCTGATTTATTACTCTAAGTTATAAACAAATATTGTTTTGTAACCATAATAGAATAATCTTGTGAAAAGAAGGCACTACATGGTTGGTATACAATTGAGTAGTAGGTACCTACTGGTAAGCAGTAGGTACTAGACATATCCATGATCTTTTGTTTTTCCCATCAAGGGAGAAATTAAAATGCTTGATTTCCCTTTTCTTTCCCGCATATTTTTCCTCGTACATAGGTTTTTCTATTTCTATTGATTTTCACGTACAACCAATGCGTTACTAGCAAAATGTAACTCCCTTAGTTTTTATAGCAGGAAATGCTCTCATTTTATCACAACATCTCACGATCCCTAATCCATTGCAGTGTCAAGGAAAGCTGATTTATTGTGCTAAGTTATAAACTAATATTGCTAAGTAACCATAATGAATTAATAATGTGAAAAGAAGGCACTAGGTACATGATAAGTATATTATTGAGTAGTAGGTACTTGTAAGCAGTAGGTACTAAACTATTGCAATAAATTATTAGGTCTTTTATAATCAGCTGAGTGAGCTAAAATCTCTCCTGTTCATCCAAGAAAGTTGAGATTTGATAGGGAGACTCCCTGGGACATTAGAAATCGTTTGAAAAGATTAGCTCATTCTTACTCAGCTGAGTGAGCTGAATTGTCTCCTGTTTATATTAAGAAGTTGAGATTTGGTAGGGAGACTCTCTCGGACTCTAAGAGACTATTGCAATAATTATTGGCTCTTTCCTAATCAGCTGAGTGAGCTGAAATCTCTCTTGTTGATCCTAGGAGTTTAACATTTGATAGTGAGACTCTCTGGGACACCAAGAGACGA
The DNA here is from genome assembly GCA_030762985.1 of Adelphocoris suturalis. Classification (NCBI taxonomy): domain Eukaryota; kingdom Metazoa; phylum Arthropoda; class Insecta; order Hemiptera; family Miridae; genus Adelphocoris; species Adelphocoris suturalis. The sequence goes on along the minus strand of CM061040.1, from coordinate 58,969,099 downwards.
TTGAATTGATTGTATCTTTTCTTATCAGCTGACTTAGCTAATTTAATTGAGACGTTTTTAACTTGAGGCACAAAACACACATTTCACAGGGGGGAAAAATAAAGCATATACATGTACCGATTTATCTGCATGTAGTGTAGATTTTTCTATTTTTTTTCTTTTGATAGGTGACATCGTTCTGCTATATTTCGATAATGCACCTTAGGCTCAGTTTAGTAGATTTTTTTTTTTTTTTTTTTTTTTTTTTTTTTTTTTTTTTTTTTTTTTTTGACCAGTGTTCTGCGGGGAAGGGCTATCTAATACAGGTTTACTATGTACGGAGCTTAATAATAATTCATAGATATCATCCCGAAGAATTGAAAGAAACCACTCAGGTAGCTGTAACTTCATAGGTTTGCTCTCCTCCCTAAGGGCCAGAATTTCAACAGGGAAAAAAATCGACATGGGATTTGAAACATAGTAAAAATTACCTAATAAACTATGAAGATCGTATCAGCTAATATAATTCCAGAGAAATTCAGATTATTATAACTTTTGTCACCTATAAATGGAGCTGCGAAGCGTAGGTACGTGATTTATTTTATGTGAATAATTTTCAGTTGGTGGGTCAGGTTGTGTTAAATTCAAAAGACTAGTCAAATGTAGGTGTTTTTAATTTAATTTCACCCCGGTAGGCGTCTATACCACTGCAGATATATTTAGATAATGAATAATAGACTTCGTTTAATTAAAGGGCTTTCTAATACATAAATAATAAACCTTTGCGCAATGATTTGCAGCTTTTTTACCATAAGGACATGTTTTTTTCTACACTTACACGCAATCTTGATGTACATCATGTAAATAAATTCAAGTTTGTGCTGATAAACCGTGTCTAATAATAAAAACGCGTACTCTCAAATTTGTATGAACACGCGAACTTTATTTTTCTAAGAATTGTTTCATAACATGCAAACAATCACCTAGGGAACTAAACACATGATAATCAATTTGCTTTCATAGGAGGTGTATCAATTCACCCATTTGGCTAATCAGAATAGAGCTCATCATTTCAATCGTCTCCTAATGTCGCGAAGAGTCTTCCTATCAAATTTCAACTTCCTTAGGTGGACAGGAAATAATTTAGATCACTCAGCTGATCAGGAAGGAGTCTATCATTTCATTCGTCTTTTATTGATCCAGAGAGTCTTTTATCAAATTTCAACTTCCTTGGGTAAACAGGAGAGAATTCAGTGCAAAAATAGTTAGCTTATTTATTGACAACGCAGGATTTTTAGGTCACCCTTTCAAATTTCAATTTCCTAGGGTGAACAGGAGATAATTTGGGTCAAACAGCTGACCAGAAAATAGCCCTTCATTTTAATTGTCTCCTCATGCCCCAGAGGGTTACCCTATGAAATTTCAACTTTCTAGGGCTATCATCAGAGAATGTAGCTCACTCAGCTGATCAGGAAATGGCCCACTTTTTCAATCGTCTCTTAATGTTCCAAAGAGAGTCCCTATCAAATTTCCTCTTCTTAGAGAGAACTGGAGAGAATTAAGCGCAACAATAGTTTCATTTTCGTGACTCATTTTCCGGTCATTTTTTTCAAGTTAGCTCCTGGTAAAGTCGTGCTCATCGCTAAAATTGTGAGCCCATCTTTGTCCTACTTGTGGTTTATTTTTACTTGAATATTTTTCTAACCTCGTTGTTTGTCTAGTGGACACCTTTTATGTGGGCACTAGAAATTCGGAACTTCTCAGTAAGGTTAAGGTTAGCTTGACTTCTTTGAAGGTTGTATAATATCCGAAATTTACAGCGATATATCCAAATTCGGATAGGCTAATTACATAATGAAGCTTTCGGAACTACGGTATCAGATATATAATCCTGGAAATAACAACGTAGGAGGCGCTTGCTTAAGCTGATTTGGAGCAAACATATATTATATGCCCGCTCCCGGATCTGCTAAATCCAAAGCCTTCCTCCTGCGACAGTTGAATCAAAACTGAACTCATCGTTCCGCAGGATCAAAAATGGTTTGGGATCAGCTGACTAGGTTTATCATACGAAATTTAAGGTACTTATTTTCATACTGCGAGTCAATTCATTAGCATCCCACTTATAAATTGCCAGTAGTTTCTGGTGACTTGATGTGACTTGATAACAACTGAAAAAAACACTGCAAACTATCCATGGACACAACCAGTGATCAGCCTAAAAATCCTCTGTGAAAGCCCTCCACTATAAAATTATCTGTTTTCTTGAAAATTCTATTTTAGCTTCCATATAAGTTACTTTTGGTTGCCAGTTCTTCAAAAACGGAAAATAGTTTAATGTTAATATGCAGTAGGTACTGTATAAAACATTATTTTTCTGTACGAACCGTTATTTAAACAGTTCCAAGTTAATAGTAATTACCTATGTAAAAAGAACTCTCTCCTGAAAGTTATTTGTTATTGTTATTTGTTAATTACACCCTCCTTTCTTTTGTTACCGAAGCAATTACCTTACTCAGAACGTGATAACTAATACATCGAAGACTAAAAATGATAGATGAAAATCCATTAAAAAAAAGTGTGTTGCGGAACAGGATTCCTAATAATTAGATCAGTCGACAAATGAGAAGGTTTTATTGTTAATCGTCCTCTGCACACCCAGCAACTTACAGATAACTTTAGCAGGGCATATATTTTAGGAAGAAATATGTGAACAAATTAATCAGTAGATTCGATCTAGGGAGACACTGGTATCACCTAAAGAGAACTGAAATAAGTATGTTAGAAGCTTCATTGTGATTGAAAGACCATGTTTGGATGGCCGGATGCAATATGTGAAAAACTGAATGGATTCGTGTAAGCAAGCCCTAAAAGGAGTAGATTGGAGAAGATATCGATGATGGTCTTCCACTAACTCACAAGAAATATGAGAAGCAAACCAACAGTATACAGTTGAAGGAGCAGATCAACAGAACGGGCCTACGGCTATGAAAGGATTTGATCAACGAGAAAACAAAAGACAAGATACGGAATAGGGACCACAGGGCGACGAATGAAAGAACAAAGGGTGACTGGAGCTGGAAGGAGGTTGATAGAAGAGAACACCAGCAAAAGATTGGGTCTGTCCAAGGTAGCGGAACTGAAATAAAAAACCTAAGCTCGAAAGGGGAGGGAAGGAGGTCCTATGAGAATATAGAAGTAAGAGAACCATTAAAACATTTTTCGGCATTCCTATAAAACAAACCTTACAAAAACATGAATATATATCGCTGAGATTGTGATAAAGGTCTATTGTTAATGGTATAGTAATGTAGATCAACCTTCAGTGAAAACCAATTATGAAAAGTACAGTCTAAGTCAGTTAAGTATCAGACTGAGACCAGTATGATTCTCACAAAATATCAACTAATCATCAAGAAATTATGTAATATTCATATTGTCTTTCACTTCCTCACGAACTAAATCAAAGGCGATGAAGACCCATTCACTACAATTGAACAATCCAATACTTAACAATAACAATAGCGCACCTAATGACAGCAGAGCAGTTCCCATTCCACTTAGATCACGTGTTGACTTTCAAATTAGAAATTATGTTCACACAGTGTTATATTATTTCCCAAAAAGACGCTCCGCACACAAAAGATGCCAAGCCACAAAATGCATATCATCCCATTTGGGCCAAGCCAATAGTAGGATTCTCTCACTCTCTTTTACTGAATTTCGGAGTGAGACGCTTCTTCAACGGCTTGGCCATTCTCACCTTTCGCACAACCATACTGTAAATGTGGTGGTGGATTCACACATCTCACCAAGACTGAAAATATATTCCTAATGTTGAATATATTCATTTATAAATTACTAGCTGTACCATGCCACGCTTCGCTGTGGCACATTGTGGTTGTATGGATGAGAAATGAGAAACAAAACAAAGATAGTACTTAATAAGTATATAAAATATAATATAATATATTTTTGATGAATTTGTTTTAAAAGTGCTTTAATATTGGTTTTTATATATATGTTTGAATACATTCGAAGTCATTTATGATTTTTTCAATCTTGAAACATTTGTACTCAATTTGGATGTTTTGTCCTCCCTCAAGTCCTCCAATCGGGGTTTTCCATCTGGCAACTCTATACTCCACAGAAAGGAGTCCCATTCCAAAGTTCAGCATCTCAAGTTGAGAAAGAACAAAATGAGTTATATAATAAATAACAAAAGAAAAAAGTTTTCTCGCGGTTGCAGGTATGTTAATAAATTGAGTTTATTCAAAGGATGGACTGTGTCATTTCATTTGACTCTTGTTGTTCCAGAGAGACTATCTGACAAATTGGAATGCCCGAAGGTGAACAGGAGAGCATTTATCCCACTCAGCTGACCAGGAGAGAGCTCATCATTTTATTCATTTCTCGATGTCACAGAGAGGCTCTCTGTCAAATTGCAGATTCCTGGGGTGAATAGGAGAGAATTTGGCTCACTCAGCCGATTAGGAAAGAGCCCATCATTCTATTCGTTTCTCGATGCCCAGAGGGTTACCCTATCAAATTTAACCTCCCTTGGGTGGACAGAAGAAAATATTTAGCTCTTGTTTTTTCCTTTCAGATTTTTTTTTTCAAGCAATAGGTACTGGTAAAAGCGTCCCGGTTTCTTCAACCCCAATATAACCCCAATATACGATAAAACTCTCCCGACCAACATTGCTACAGTTAATAAGGCGAGTTTAATATCAATTTTTGATGATCTATCTTTACGAATAGAAAGTGATCGGCTCAACTCACCAAAATCGTTTTGGTATCGTTGAATTTGTTATTGAAGGTTCTTTACACCATCAACATTTAACGTGAAAAGGTCGACGCGTGTTCGGTTTTTCCTTAGTTACGAAGTTGTTAACCCGGGGGGCGACGTCGGTAGAGAAGTCCCAGTTTACAACGAAGGAGTAAACCTAGAGGATTGTGATACCTACCACAAAACCATCCCATCATCCACCTAAAACCATGCCAAGAACTTTCTTGTCAATTTGTGCCCACTCGAATGGGAATCGGTGAAGAACTTTTTGAGTTTTTGAAACATACATAAACCAACATTACATTTTTATAGATGTAGATAGAAGATATGGGGGATGTGAACCTTTTAATATTATTGTAGATTAGTACAACGATCCTTACAGCCCACTATATCTCTCTATTTGTAAGAAGTATGCGTAACATAAATGTCATTATATGATTTCAAGAGATTGACACTCACAATAGTGTGATCCTCCAGATAGGTCTCCACCCCTTACGAGAGCCGGCCGATTCCCCCTGTCTGCCGATGAGTGAGCTGCTCAGTCACCGAAGCTGAAGACCGAAACCATGATCCTTGCCCACAAACCGACCTCCACATATTCCAAGGGGACTTGAAGCTTGGAGCCCCAACAACCAACCGGAACAACAACTGGCGCCACAACTCCTCCTGTTGGCACCTTCCCACACAACCCGGAAGAAAGGAGAGCAATTAGATATCGGTAGTGAAACTAATTTCCATTTCTTTCACACCTTACAAAGTAACGAATGATCATTGATGCCCAAGGGCAACGTTATTCTGATGAAGTAATTATTTTTGTCATACGAATCTTTACATTTCCATGTCTCTAGTTAAAAGAAACGAAGTAACTACTCACATATTTAATTATCAATTTCTCGTTGCATTTCTTATGAAACCATATTGTTTGGTCATAAGCAGTGAATTTTCACTTCAGCGCCACTTTTTGACAACATTTCCATTTCCATATTCCATTGTAATTCCTATAACGTATTCGTAGAAACGGTTTTCATTGCCAGCAAGTAACTTCTATATATAATATTTCGCATGTCCAATCATTTCTAACCTAATAATTTACTGAAACCAACTGGTTACTATCCTCAAGTAGTTTCATTATCATTTCTTGTATGTATGTTTCCATTACTTTCAATTATATGTATGTCTCTTACGAAATCTTTCTCTGAAGCTACCCTGACTCCCCCTCTGGCAAACAAAAAAACGATTCATTATCACAAACAATTGCCATAGGTGTGACCAGCAACTTGATTCATAGTCTTTTGGATTTGCATTTCTTTTGCAATGTCCTTCCCTGATTGGTAGACTCGCAGAACAAAAGTAAGAGTCCTCAACTCGCAACTCACTTGGTGCATTGTTTTGATCAAAAATCATTCCAGGTCCGTGGAAACACAGTGAACTTTGCCATTTCCTGAGGGCACTCTCATGGTAAGTAATTCGCATTACTTCTGATCTGTTCTACCAATTCTTGTGTTAACTCTTGTTCTCTCTCCCTACAGCCCAAAGTTTTGCCGTAGAAACCCTTTTCTCAACCATAATCCAAAGTCACGAATTCCATTACTAGACATTTCAATCCCCAAATAACGTCCTTTAACTCGAAACAATTTCTACTTTGATAGAGGATAGATATGACAATTTGTACGCGGAGCGTATTTTTGGGAGGAAATCAACAAACAGTTTTGGTGGTCTAGGAGGAAAAGATTGGAATGTACGGGCTTCTCAGGATGGGGTCATTCATTTCATTCGACTTTTGCTGTCTGAGAGAAGCTCCCTGTAAATTTAAATTTCCATGGGTGAACTGGAGAGAATTTAGCCCGTTAAGCTGATCAGGATAGAACCCGTAATTTTCTTCATCTGTTAATGATCTAGAGAAACTCCCTATTGGATTTCTCATGCCTAGGGTTGATAGGAGACTATTTAGCTAAATCAGCTGATCTGAGTAGAACCTATCAATTCATTCGTCTCGTAATGTTCCAAAGAGTCTCCCTACCGAATTCCAACTCTCTAGCGTAAACAGGAGAGAAATTAGCTCACTCAGCTGATTAGGAAAGAGCCCCTGAGTTTATTTGTAACTTGATGTCCCAGGGAGTCTCGCTACAAATTTCAACTTGCTAAGGTGAATGGGAATGAATTTGATACAATCATCTGATCAGGGCTTGGTCGTAGCGGTCCCAGAACTCCAAAAGACACTTCGTCAGGTCTGATGTTGCCAATGTTTCAAAGTTCATCAAAATTGGTTGAGGAAACTGGAAGAAGTGGGTGGGCAAAAAAATAAGGTGAGACGAAAAAAAAATGAAAACAGTCCAAAAACATGCATTTTTAAATATTGTATTAGCTTATAAAGAAACAATCTATCGTTACATATTTGGCATCAGATTTGGAAAGAAAATGAAGTTTGAGTTGGGTGGTGTCGGGAGGGGGCCAAAGTAGTGTCGAAGTCCGTATCGTTGCAATGGTTCATTGAAAGCTTGGCAATGCGAGACTACCGTCTCGATGGATTAAACACGAGATTTTAATGATTGAGGACTGCCACTAATGACCCTCAAATCCACCACCTCAATTCTACCACCATGGCAACCACCCAGCAGCTAACAACGCCGCCAAGGTTTCGATGGTTTATCATTACAAAATAACTCCATTTCGGACAAAGGATATCTGCTACCATTATATAAACTTGTCGTATCGTCGAGATGTTACCCTTCACTGCAATAGTTGATTTATGTTGGAAATGGGTTTCAGGAAGATGATTTGATGATTAATGTTCTAAGCAAAATAAAATTTGAAGCTTTTAAGAAAAATATTTATATGTCAACCTATTACACTTAACTTTTCACTACATAATTTTCATAAAAAATATTAAATTGTTAAATTGGAATATGATGCTATTTTAAAACAAGTGTTTGAATGATTTGATGATGTTTAAATTTGGAAATTATATATAATTTGGTGTAAATGTATGATAACAAGATCCCCCCCCCCCTTTCTTTAATGGCTTCGAATTAAATTTCAGCCTTAAACATTTTTTATGTTATATTATATATACACATGTAAACTTAATAGGGATTATATCCTAAAGTGGTTATGTATTATTAAAGTATGAATTGTCACTTGTTATATTTGTTCCATATACGATAGAGTTTAAATTGCTGGGATTCTCGACCTCAGCCCATATTTCTCTTAGAGAAGCAGCTTTGTGGTCGTCGTAGTGGGGTATTTCAGAAATATATGCTCTAGGGTTTCCTAGAGTGAAGCACAGTGGGGGCAGTATTGTGATGAGGCTATGCCTTTTTGAAAAACGCTGCAAAATATTTCACAAATGTTTATTTTTTCAATGAGTATGATCATAGTTTTAGTTAGCTTGCGTACGTCATAAGGGCCGTCCAGACTCCTCGGCGTGTCCTATTTCGAGTTGCCACAACCCATAACTTCTATAATTATATACTCATAACATATATAAATAGGTTTATATTTCTCGATTTGAGCTCCTATCTATTCAAATAGTTGTTGCCTTAAGGCTAAGGGGGACGACAGTTGTGTGAGAGAGAGGGAAGATACAAATAGATAATCTTGATTATCTCCACACCAGTCAATCAATTTTCAAATCTAAATATATATTTGAGTTTGTCTCATCCTACGCTATCGAGCGAACATAAAAGTTTCCAATTAAAAATTTTGTTGTTGAAATTTTGACTTATAATTTTAATTGCTAATTTAATTTTTTTTAATTAAAAAAATCGCTAATATCCCGTGTTTGGAAACAATTCAAGTGTATGCTGGCATAGGCATGAAATTTTGATTCTGAAAATTAGTGGCCGCATGTGAGAATTGGGAGCGAAAAACGTGGTGCCAGGAAGACGAGTTATTTGAGGAGCGCGTGCCTGGGCGACGCCCAGCAACTGATTTCATCCGCGCGCGCGTACGAACATGCTTACCGAGCCGTCTCTCGAATTTTAGTACTTACTGCTTCTTTCACTTTTATCAAAATATACATTATCAAAATGTTAGGTGGGGTTTCATTTTCATTTGTTATAGGAACGTCCATGATAATAACTAGTTTGTATAGTTGGAACCTTGGTATTCACCGTGTCAAAACAACTGGAGGAGTTTGACGCACTGAACGTAATATTCATTAGGTAGGTATCTAACAACCTCGTACCTACCTACCTACAATTAGAGATGAGCAAACACATATCCGAAAATACAAATATGTATTTATCCTTTATTTTTTTAATTTATAGTTGAATTTCTTTGTGGGTACCTATATGAATAAATTTGTATTCATATTTTGGCTACGAATATTCAAAATTTATACTCGAAACTATGAGTATAGGAATTGTATTCAAAGAATATGAATATTTCAATACTTATAGAAGTGCATATTATTATTCAATTATTTTTGAATATAAAATAATAATATTCGCGTATTCAATCAATATTAATATCTCGATATAGGTACCTATTCAAATTTATATTCATCATTCAATTTCACATAACCTAATTTTTGTCTACTTGCTGCACTATTACAAAGATGAGTGAGAGAGCAAAATTGAATTCTAGTTATTTTTGGTGTTTACCACATAAGTGAAGGGACTAGATCTCAAAATTCAACGTAGAATACCGAGAATTTGAGTAAACTTGCCTTTATTGGAATATCGCCTATTAGGCATCATAAATAGAATGGAAAGAAAAACGAACCAAAAACACACGCATCTGGGCGCTAACAAAAATTTAGTTTTTCAATTTTTTTGTATTTTTTTCAAAAATATTATTTTGAACAATTTTTTCCTGGAAAACGCTAACATCCCATATTTTTGCATATCTCAACTACCTACTAGAATTATCCTCATAAATAATTGTAGTGGGAATCAGACCTAGAGTAAGAATGAAGGTGTAAAAACGCAGTGCAAAGTTGATGGTGACGTCGGTTACGAGGGGGGTTTGCTACCACTGCAGAAAGGCGTGGAGCGGGGGGTTTCGCATTCGGGTTTATTTAGCTTCTTGATTTCTTGTTTACATTTTATACCCGCAGACCAACGCTCGCTTCTTGCCTACAGCACGGTTAGGTACCGGCGCCCAGATTCGTGTGTGTTTTTGGTTCGTTTTTCTTTCCATTGTATTTATGATGCCTAATAGGCGATATTCTAATAAAGGCAAGTTTACTCAAATTCTCGGTATTCTACGTTGAATTTTGAGATCTAGTCCCTTCACTTATGTGGTTAACACCAAAAATAACTAGAATAATAGTGCAGCAAGTAGACAAAAATTAGGTTTTGTGAAATTGAATGATGAATATAAATTTGAATAGGTACCTATCGAGATATTATTATTGATTGAATACGTGAATATTATTATTTTATATTCAAAAATAATTGAATAATAATTGCACTTCAATAAGTATTGAAATATTCATATTCTTTGAATACAATTCCTATACTCATAGTTTCGAGTATACGTTTTGAATATTCGTAGCCAAAATATGAATACAAATATATTCATATAGGTACCCACAAAGAAATTCAACTATAAATTTAAAAAATAAAGGATAAATACATATTTGTATTTTCGGATATGTGTTTGCTCATCTCTGATTGTAGGTACCTAGGTAGGTACGAGGTTGGTAGATACCTACCTAATGAATATTACGTTCAGTGCGTCAAACTCCTCCAGTTGTTTTCACGCGAATACAAAGGTTCCAACTATACAAACTAGTTATTATCATGGACGTTCCTATAACAAATGAAAATAAAACCCCACCTAACATTTTGATAATGTATATTTTGATAAAAGTGGAAGAAGCAGTAAGTACTAAAATTCGAGAGACGGCTCGGTAAGCGGGTTCATACGCACGCGCGGATGAGAAAAGTTGCTGGGCGTCGCCAAGGCACGCGCCCCTCAAATACACTCGTCTTCTTGGAACCACGTTTTTCGCTCCCAATCCTCACATGCGGAAGAAAAATCAAAATCAAAATCAGAATCAAAATTTCATGCCTATGCCAGCAAACACTTGAATTGTTTCCAAACACGGGATATTAGCGATTTGTTTAATTTAAAAAAATTAAATTAGCAATTGAAATTATAAGTCAAAATTTCAACAACAAAATTTTTTTTGGAAACTTTGTTATGTTCGCTCGATAGGTTTACTCGTCCTGATAATGATTCTGAAGTCAGATTTTAAAAAATGTTTACTCAAGTGGAGATTTGCCCGATAAAGTTTCATCCGACGCTAGCGCCATCTGTTATCTGCGAATTGCACTAAACACCCGTCCCCTTCAGCCTTAATAATATCATTATCTAAGTACGTACGAAAAGTCGAGAGGATATATTATTAAATATGCGTAGGAAAAGCATTGGTATTAACACACAAATATGACCTAGAAAAAAACATATATTCATGCCTCGAAGGAACGCCGTACCCACCTCATGGTGCCGCAGTGTATTATATGGGTATAACACGTAAAAGTAATGAATATCCATTCTCCTACACCCATCTGCTACGCCCCTGGTCACCCCCCCTCACCACCCACCGTGACCCCCTGCCAAGCGTGCCAGGCGTGCGTGCGTGCGTGCATTTTTATAAAGTCCTGTTGTATGTCGAGGATGAGAGCACTCACAGCATCCATTGTCGTTTTATTTGATCTGAACCCAAACTGGGGGAAGTGCAAAAGTAGTTAAATTTGGGTTATTTGTAACGCCAATTGCTTACGTTCTTCAAGTCAAAATGACAAAATTGAAGTAATACCTAGTTTTCAGACTGAAATATTTTTAAATTCACTAATATACAGGGTGTCTCACAAGTTGTGTACTAGCGGCTTATCTCTCTCATTGTGCGAGTTGAAAAAAAAAAACCCCAAAAATTGTATCCCCTATAATTTTTTGCGCGGAATTCAATAATGACATCTTTGTGCACCACACGATTGCGCAAACATGCGCAATCAGCTCTTTGTTCAATAGGAACCTCCATTTTTATTGCAAATTGGGATCCAACGCAGAATTTCATGAAAAAATAGGTGAAAAAATTGTGAAATATCGTGATTTTGAATGTATTCAATTACCACTTGTGGTATATGATTTTAGCGTATTTTTTCACACTGAATCACGTAGTGATGTTCATTTAATTATATTCGCGCCACTACTTTGGGAAAATACCGAAAAAACTAGATTATAGTATGCTTCACGCTGTGTGAAAATGAGAGGGGAAATACGGCCGTTATTTCGATGTTTTTCTCAATAGGTATGACTAAATGAGCATCGCGAGGTGATTCAGCATGAAAAAATACCCCAAAATCATGTCTCACATGTGACAATGGAATATCTTCAAAATCTCGATATTTCACAATTTTTGCTCTTGCAATTTTTGCGCCCTAAATAATTCAAGCGATGGGTCATTTTTCCATGAATTTTGCGTATAATTCAAATCTGCAATGAACAATGGGGGTGAATGGTGAATGTGGTCGTATTTGAAAGAACAAAGTTGGTGTTGCGTTGTGTTGGTTGGATTTCTCGCAAAAAAAACTATGGAGCGATACCTTTTTTTTTTCAACTTGTTTATTGAGGGAGATAAGCCGATGACGCATAATCTTATGATATACCTTGTATATTCAGCCTCAAACTATTGGTATTTTGAGGTTCCTCTGTGCTCATATTGTCCATAATATGTAGATTTAAAATTAGAAACTCGGAGTTGGAAGGAAGTGTTAAGGTTGCTTACAATTCATGTGTAGGAGTGGTGGTCATGAAGGGTGGAATATACTAGACTATAATATTATTATACAAATTAATAATCACACTGTCGTTCAGTCAAGCCCCATTGCCTTTGCATATTCTTTTTTAAATGTGAATCCATTAATAATTTATTATACATTGTTCACACTGCTCACAACGATTCCTACGTGTAACGTATATTATGATATCCAAGAAAATTGAATGAAACGAGAATGAGCTTTATTGTGAATATCTTTTGGCTTCTTGGGCCTACCTAGTAAAGTCTTTCGTGAAAAAGAAAGCGAGAGCCGAGAAAGGAGCGAGGCGATGTAAAGTAGATGGTATTGCCTCAGCGGTTTCCCCAGTCTTGTTACGGCTTCTTTTTTTCCCACCTTCTCTTGTTGAGGCAGTTGATTACAATGGGTAACCGTGGCTGGAGGTTCCTCTATAGTGCTCGATTCTCCCATCTGAAACCCCCGTTTTGCCCGATGGTCGGAGGATGAGGATAGAACCAAAGCATTTGCTTTGGCTTCGCGGCTGTAGGAGCCCTACTTTGGCTCGGATAAAATAGTATGAGTTGGGTCAATTCTTCAAATCGATAAATGACTGTTCAAACTTAAAAAAATTCAAGTATGATGAAAAAAAATGCTCAAGAATGAATCATATGTAATTTATGTAATGACATGTATTTTGTTCAAATAATTTTTTTGTTTCATTTTATTTTATTCCACTATATTTATTTCAATTTAATCATTTTATTCATTCTATATTACTTAATCATTTTAGGTAAAACGATGTGCAGTTTCTATTACAAAGTACAACGTATTAGGTATGTTAGGAAAGTGCAATCTCACAAGTATGAAGTATTAGGTATGTTAGGCAAAAGTGCTCAAGAATGAATAATATGTAAATGTATGTAATATATTTTGTTCATGTAGGTAATCGTTTCATTTTATTTTATTTCACTTCATTTAGGTAATCGTTTCATTTTATTTTATTTCACTTAATTTATTTCCATTCATTATAAATTCCCGATAGGAAAACAAACGGGTATTAGAAATACCGGATAGGACAGTAACGGGTATTATAAATTTCCAATCAGAAAACCAACGGGAATACACACTCGAAGCGCTTCCTTCGCACACCTCCAGCCATCATCCTGAGAAACGGTCCTCACATTCGCAACCCAATGACTTGGCTGGCACTCATATTTGACCCACACTGACAACGTTCTCGAGTCTAGCCACAACTTCCTTCGCAATGATGTGAGCTCCCGAACCTTGAAGGCCATTTATCACCCTTACTAATACTTCAAGCCAAACCTTATGTGGCCTAACTTGACACATACCACTTTATCTAGGCGTCTTCTGATGCAAAACTCTAGACTTTCAATGGCAATGAATTCAACCAGCTCTGCTGATTTCATATTAATGCTGGTAAAAAATGGGCACCATTAAAATTAAGTAGGTTCACCATTAAAATTTGTTAACGCATTAACATCAGTGTTACTGCAAGTGATCCAACCCTTCAATTCTCTATAGTATGTAACTATATTGTCCTCACAGCTCTTCAGACACTGCTTGTGATCACAACCACTACACTTTTTTGAATCATGACGAAAACTAACTTCACCTACGTCACAAAGTTCATGGGAGCAGCTATACTGTTTGCTAAACTTCATATTGACCTCCGTCCGGTTTTCCTCTACCAATCTATTGTCACTTCTAGGTCCAGTGTAGGTGTTGGTACGACGACTTAATGTTCGCCTTCGATAGGATTCACCGCTCCTGGCTACTGCCAGATCCAACTTCCTTAACCACCTTTCTCTATCAGCTTCAAATCTCCATTCGTACCCTTTCCTTCTCTTCTAGTTCCCTTTTGAACCCCTGCCGCAACTCTTTGAGGTCTTTTTTCTTTAACTTAGAACTTCTCTTGTGAGCTGCGTATTCCATCTTAGGGCTCCATTTGTTCAATTTCCTGTCTGTCTTCCTGGCTTCTTCCATTCTTGGACCTCCTGCAGTTTAAAAGACTATCTCAAGATTCCTTAGAGATAGTTTCCTAACACATCTCTCGCCGGTATTCCTTCCCGACTCGTTTTCCATAAGAGTCGCTGCCATAACCGTCACTTTCTAATGCACTGATTCAAATCCTAGAGGGACCACACAATGTCACTGAAAGAACTACACTTGAAAGAAAGGACAAACACTGTGACAGTTCCCGCGAGATCCAAGGAAATGCGCTGCCGTTGCTTCGTTGTTTCCCAAAGGGCGTCGGGCGCTTGTTCCCGTGTTTTCGAAAGCCCGCGTTTGGCGATGGATGGGTGATCCTAGAACTGGAAAACCTATCTTCTCCGAACGTAGCATATATGCTATTAGTACGAGTTGTATCTCTTTTGGTACTGTCACACCCCTCTCTCTATGAGTGTGGACCTAGGCCCCCATTTCACCTATGGGGCGGCCTAAGTTCATTACAACACATGAATAGAAGATAATGAATCTACAATATATTATTATCGTAAGAGAAACAGAACTCGTTCAACTTGCTCATGAGGGTATAAGTATTCTGCCCTACCAACAAGCGATACAATTGTAACAGCGTTGTCTACTTGTGCGGGAATTTCATCCAATCCCATTTTCATCCATGCTTCCAACTTTCTCTAGTTTGGCCATAACCTCCCTTGCAACGGCTTCAGGACATCCGAACCGTCTCTGGAGGCGATCTATTACCTTATCTAGTCCTCCAGGTAGAAACAAAAGTGGCCCAACATGCTCCCTAGCGTTTCCTTGGAGCGACTGCTGAAGTCAAACCAGATTTTCATCATTGCTGTACCGACCCGACTCGGTTGATGACCTGTACCTGTTGATAAAAAGTGGCCGTTGAGCGGGATCACCATCAAATTTCGGCAACTCAAATGTAGTGTTTTTGCGAGCGATCCATCCTTTCAATTCTTCTAGAGGAACCCTATTTTTGTCACACATTTTCGGAGGTTGCTTACGATCACAACTGCATAAATCTAATGATTCGAAACGAAGGCGAACATTATCAATATCTGATTCAACTTTGAGAATATCGTGCTCACTAATATTCTTATTGACCTCTCTTCGGCTCTGCTCTACACATCTTTGTATTCTACTGTTTCTACTAGTAGTACTGTATGCGTCGGGACAATGACTTGATGAAGTTTGGCTTCGAGAGGACTTATTACAACCAGCTAGTGCTAGTTCCAACTCTCTTAACCGTCTTTCTTTATCGGCTTCCCTCTCGTGACGAACCCTTGCTGGGATTAGGACAAGAAGTTGTGCAGCGGTCGACTATTAGCGGACCAGCAGACTGTCTTAACGGGCGTTGAACTCAATGACAGTGCGTACATATACGACACATTGCTAAAAATCAGTAAACATATAACAACCAGCTACTGCTAGTTCCAACTCTCTTAACCGTCTTTCTTTATCGGCTTCCCTCTCGTGACGAACCCTTTCCTCCTATTCTCGTTCCCTACGAAACTCTAACCGCAACTCCTCGATATCTTTCTTACTTAAAGTTGATCCCGTCCTTTGTGATGCATAACGTGTGATAGTGCTCGACCTTTTTGATTTTCTCTCAGTTTCCATCATTTGATCATCTGCTATAGGATGTACGACCTTACGATTCCTCAGAGATAGTTTCCTCACGTATCCCACATCGGTGACCCTTTCCGACGAGTTTTCTATAAGATTCGTAGCCATAACCGTCACTTCCTAACGCACTGGTCCAAATCCTAGAAGGACCACAAATTTTCACTGAAAGAACTACACTAAACTACACTTGAAAGAAAGGACTAGCACATAAAAGAGAAGGAATCTGGAATATATTATTATCGTAAGAGAAACAAATCACTACCAAAATCCCTCACTCCAAACCCCTCTTGTTATTCTCCCGTTCCCAACCAACACTCATCATTTAATATATATATGTATATATATATATATATATATATATATATATATATATATTTGTATAACGCGAAACACGCGAAACATCGACAAAAAACACCCTGTGAGTTTATGTAATATCTATTTTCTTTATTCCTACGGATTTCGTTTATAAATAATATAATATATATAATTCTTAGGCGTGTTTTGCCATTGTCAGTGATTTTTTCAGCTCATTTTTTTTTTAATTAGTCTAATTTATTGTGCACAAAAATCGATCTCATCCTTTCTTCAGGAATTCTTGATTTTTTGGTGCATGAACTGCTGATGAACTGCTGTCTGAATTAATCACAATCCAAAGGAGAGTTATCGTCTGGAATAACTATGTAGTGGAGAGAGGTTATAATATAGGCATAAGAAACATTTGGGTAATAATTTTCAGCGCCCGTAATTTACGTCTGTGCAAGCGCAGACTGAAATGATGAGTGGAAAACAATGAAATAGGTACGGGACTATTTACAACCTAAACCTCGCATTCGCTGACAATTTCATCAAAATCGGATGAAAACTGTGGAAATTAAGTTCATTGTAAGTATTTCACATTGGCGCATGCGCAGTAGCTATTAATGATACAACTGTGTTGAAATTGATATGAGGTAATTCTAATAAATACGTACCTAGATAACATTCTCTTTATCTAACAGAGCTATGTATAGTTTTACAATATTATTGAAAGAAGCCTATATTGTTGTGAATATCTGAATTATAACTGCAGGGAAATTTGAGGTTGTTCACAAGGATACAATGTGATTGATTCAGTTCACCGTGCTAATAGAGTACACAATCTTTCACTCCCCACACGGGTACAGAACTATTCAACGAGTTCATTCCCTGTACACTCAACAAGTCCCTGATTCTTCCTAATGTTTATGAACTTAACACCTAACAATGCTTCCGTAAGAATGTCAGCACTCATTAGTTCTGTCGGCACATGTTTAATTTTCACTAAGCCTTCAGCTAATGCTTCAAGGATAAAATGTTCTCGTAGCCTTATGTGTTTCGATCTTCTAATCGCAACTGGATTCATTGCTTGCTTTTTTGCAGCCTGGTTGTCATTTTTAATAGCTGTGCATTGAAAATCTAAACCCATATGGTTTCCCAACTGCTGTAAATGACTGGCTTCTTTTAGCGAATTTTCTTAGAAAATAAAGCTATTGCAATGGCTCCAAAAATTTTAAAATAAAAATTTTCAAAAATTTTTTTCATCGAAATCTGTTTTGAAGCATTCTGAGATGATTCCTGGATTTTAACGATTTTTTATATGTATATATATATATATATATATATATATATATATATATATATATATATATATATATATATATATATATATATATATATATATATATATATATATATATATATATATATATATACTAATAGATTAGAAAGGAAAACAAAGATTAACACTCACTACTGAATATTTCGCTTGACGCGTTTTCAACAGACTGACTCCGCTCTCGGGACGATCTTGTCACCACGACGCGGGAGTAGAAGAGGGGTTAAGGAGTTAAAGGGAGGAGGGGAGAGGGGTTTCCAGAAAAAGGTAGATCCAGCGGGATCAGGTGGGTGGGGGAGGGAAGGATGAAATTAATAACTCAAGTATATAACAACAAAATCCCAAACAAAAACAAAACAAATGAGTTAAAAAATAAATAAATAATTCAAAAAAAAAAAAAAAAAAACTGGTTTTGACGTCGTGCCACCAGGCTATTGGTATGTATTCAATCCTGGCCGACGAAATGCACCCAGGATCCACTGATACGCTCTCTCAGAAACTCTCAATTCAATGTCAGAGGCGTTCGGCAAGCAAGTCAGCACTCTGAGGGTGTAACATTCAGTGAGAGAATTGGTACCGTGGGTGGCAGCGTGCTCGGCACATTCTTCACTGGTGGCACGACGTATGGCCGATCTGTGATTGTTCATGCGCAGGCGTAGCACCGTTGTCGTCTTCCCGACATAGAAAGCATCGCATAGCCTACACATCAACATATACACCAAGTTTCTACTGTCACAATCCGCCGGAGGTCCCTTGGAGCGGTATGTGAAGGTTGTGTTTACAGTGGTGAAATTCGGCTCAGAGACCACCGTCTCACACAACAGGCAACGCGCCTTGCGACAGGGGTGCAATCCTGATTGAGCTTCATGTGGGGGAAGCCTCGAAAATATCTTATGAGTGAGTATATTCCCCAGTGTGGGGGAACCTCTGTAAGATACTACAAATTGGTTCTGGAAAATGTCCCTCGTCAGAACGTTGGACTGGAGAATCGGATGGAGCTCTCTCAAAATCGCACTTATCTTCTGTATGCCTGCGAAATAGCGGGTGACAAAGAAAGGACCTGTACGCTCCACAACATCCTCGGGGGGCCGGTAGACCACGTCCGCAGGCACAATCCTGTTGCTCAACAGTCTCTGAGGGTATCCTCGTTCAAGGAGACGTTCCTCGAGTTCACTCAGGTATGACTCCAGACTAGTCTGGTCACTGCAGATCCGGTGCCCCCTTATAGACAATGACCTAGGGATGGATTTCCTAACATGGGGGGCATGACTACTGGAATAGTGCAAGTACAGCTGAGCGTTTGTTACTTTGTGGTGGACTCTAGTGGCAAATCTCGTCTGATCTAACGTAATGTCTACATCAAGGAATGTAGCGGTTGTTCGCGAAATAACCCATGTGAAGTGGACTGAAAAGGACGAGTTTAGTTCAGTCAACAAAGCATTCAATGTATCAGGGCCATGCAACCAAACTGCGAATATATCGTCGATAAATCTAAACCAAACGAGTGGCTTCAAACGTCGTGGATTCCAACTTCTGCTGAGGAACGTTTCTTCAAGTCTTGCCATAAACAAGTTAGCGTACGAGGGGGCGACCTTTGTCCCCATGGCAGTTCCTTTCTTTTGGAGAAAGAAGTCCCCACCAAACTGGAAAAAGTTCATTTCCAGGATGAACTTCATTAATCGCAGCAAGAAGGAGGTAGACGGCTGGTGTGGTTGTGTCCGGTTGTTGAGGTAATACTCCACTGCTGCCAAACCCTCCACATGTGGAATGGAGCTGTACAGAGAGCTGACGTCTATAGTAACCATCAGTGGGGGGTACTCTGGGTTTTCTGGAATCCTGATTCCATTCAAAAGTTCAAGGAAATGGTAAGTGTCTCGCAAATAGGACTCACGCGTCTCCACCATTGGCTGAAGAAAGTAATCCAGATATGCCGAGAGGCGTTCTGTAAGGCATCCAACACTCGACACAATAGGTCTACCAGGTGGGACACGAGTGGGCATGTCATAAGATTTATGAATCTTCGGGAGTGTGTTGAAGATGGAGACCCTTGGCTCTTGTGGTAACAAAATGGCGACATCGTGGGCAGACAGACCCTCTACTGGTGCAAAGTCCCGTAGATATTCAGTTTTTTCACTGTGGAATTGCTCAGTTGGATCCTCCTCCAGTCGCTCATACCACTCAGTGTCCTCCAACTGCCGGAGAACCTCTCACTTATAATCCGTGGTATTCATTACAACTACAGTCGTCCCTTTATCTGCAGCCATAATCTTAATCGAGCAATCAGATTTAAGACTTCGCAAAGCAATGCTCTCTTGTTCCGACAAGTTATTAGGTGGATTTAGAGACCTCAAAAACGTAGGGGACGACAACCTCGTCATTAAAGCCGTTACAAAGCTATTCAAGGCATGCCCAGTTGGGAGGGGTGGCGGCTCAAATACAGCTGGCTGCCTGAACTCCTGCAATGCCGCATGAACATCAGGGGGTTGTAGACCCTCAGGTTGGGTCGCCCAAAAATACTTCCTCACAAATCTGGTAGCATCCTCCAAGAGCATTACATGGTCCACTCGGGGAGTAGCAATAAAGGAGAGCCACTTAGACAAAAGGGATGTCTCCGGTGAGGTCAGCCGACGAGAAGACAGGTTCAGAACTGGATCAGGCCTGGAGAGAAGGGAAGAAATTCCATCATCACCATGCTGAGGTCCCACATCATTGCTGCGTGCCACCCCCTGGATGGGTCCTGGACCTACATTCCCGTTTAGGGTGACAGTTGGAGCACTATGTGTGCATCTGGTGTGAAGAGGGCTGGAAGGATTCGTAGGGGTAGGCCGAGCGGGGTTCAGATACACACTCGTTCCTTCAAAGTTCACCGGCAGACCAACTCCCGAACGCAAATAGGACAGGAACAGTTGATTTAGTTTTCTGAGATTGCGTTGTCTTCTCCTATCCAGAAATTCATTTCCCTCACGCAAAACACGCTCTGCTCTAAATTTTAGATATGGTATTTCAGAGCAAATGTTGACAAGCGGGACAAGGTGTGTGCGCACATAGTCATCCCTCAACTGATGGTATAGTTGTAAAGTCAAAGCTGTCAACCGAGCCGACGCTTCAAATCCAAAAATATTGACTCTACTCCGCATCACTTCCGGCATAGCCGCACATGGCATTTTAAGCAGAAGGCCTTTAGGAACTATTCCTACTTGAGAACAAGAAGTTAGGAACTCAATGTGCAATGTACATTTGGCTACTTGGTACACGAAATGTTGCAGTTGTTTAAGCCAGTGACGTGGGGCCCTCTCCATTTTTCTACAGATCGTATGGTCACCTTCCAAAGATACGATGCAGATTATTTCGTATTGTAAATGAAATGATAAATAGAGTATAAGAAAAATAAAATTCGGACTAGAAAATTACGATGGAAAAAATTAATTGGTACCTATTCATAGAATCAACAACAATGAAATAAAACTTTGATATAAAAGATATTGTAAAAAGTTAAATGAAACACCTAATGAAACAAGGACGATTGAGGAGGAATAACAAAAAGGAACGATAAAGGAAAAAGAAAGGAAGAGATAAAGTTACACTTCAGTGCTTGAACGGAGGTAGAAACGGTCCGGTGAACTATATACTAATAGATTAGAAAGGAAAACAAAGATTAACACTCACTACTGAATATTTCGCTTGACGCGTTTTCAACAGACTGACTCCGCTCTCGGGACGATCTTGTCACCACGACGCGGGAGTAGAAGAGGGGTTAAGGAGTTAAAGGGAGGAGGGGAGAGGGGTTTCCAGAAAAAGGTAGATCCAGCGGGATCAGGTGGGGGGGGGAGGGAAGGATGAAATTAATAACTCAAGTATATAACAACAAAATCCCAAACAAAAACAAAACAAATGAGTTAAAAAATAAATAAATAATTCAAATAAAAAAAAAAAAAAATATATATATATATATATATATATATATATATATATATAATAGATTAATAAATTTAGAATAGAAATTTCACAAATAAAAGATGAAAAGTAAGTAAATCTGATATTTCGAATTGTATTCTTGATCACAGAAAAGTAGTTAGAGAAAGAAAAGATTTAACTTGCGTTCTTCGGGACAGTCGTATCCATGGCCGAGATAATAATAATAATTTTGATATATTTTCACTTAATCATTTAAGTTGAGGCCAGGTGGTCGATTAGCTCCGAGTACCCATCTATGCGCTCTCTCTGATTGCTGCAGCATTCTGTCATTGGCAGTATCAGGTAGCTTCTTCAAGACTTTCACCCCAAAACACTGGTCAAATGTTGCGTCATGGGATGATGCGTGAACCTTCACTGGGAGTGGCCGAGTTTGGTTTAGAGACGCCCTATGATCTTTTCTTTATCTAACTACTTTTCTGTGATCAAGAATACAATTCGAAATATCAGATTTACTTACTTTTCATCTTTTATTTGTGAAATTTCTATTCTAAATTTATTAATCTATCATATAGTTCAGTAGAACCGAACAATCAATAAGTGCATTTATATATATATATATATATGTGTGTGTGTGTGTGTGTGTGTGTGTGTGTGTGTGTGTGTGTGTGTGTGTGTGTGTGTGTGTATAAGTATATATATGTATGTGTCATTCCAAAAGATAACTCTCGATAGAATTGAGATAAAAACTTCGTTCTTTCGCCAAAAAATCAAGCATTTCAAAAGAAAGGATGAGTTCGTTAGACAACACTTTTTGAGCACATTAAATTGGTCAAATTTCAAAAAACGTACTTAAAAAATCACTAAAAAAGGCAAAAAACCGCTAAAAATTAACAAATTTTTATTTTTTAGCAGAATGCTACTCGAAAAAAATTAATCGAACATGAACTAGGACATTTAAAAATTTAAGCACAAATTAGTACTGAAAAATGTACTTAAATTTCATTAAAATAAGCTAAAAATCGATAGGAACTCTTGAAAAAATTGTAAAAATCCACAAAATCGTTTGTTCATTGGAATATTACTGAAAAAAAGTTAGTTTGCTATAAAATGTATAATAAAATTTTTATTTGTCCCCAAAGTGCTCAAATTTCAACAGAATTTAACATAAATGTAATACGACCATTTATGAAAATTCGCTCATACGATCATGCTGCATGACTGGAACTTTCGGCTTCCTATAGTGCCATATATTCAGCCATACAAGTGGAGTGAGCTATCGTTCTTTGTTTCTTTGATTCCCAACTGATAGCAGCTCCCCCATACATGAAGCAAAAACTAGTGCATGATTTCGAGTCATTTTCGTCATAAGCCCAATCAGCCGTCGGTCATCCTAATTGGCCATGCCAATTAATTCTTTCCTAGTCTCCTTAAATTCCAGTCCAATATTTCTGGTTCCTTTCAGGTATCTTAATATGCATTTTGCAGCTTGCCAATGTTCCTCTCCACAGCAACTATTAAATTGGCTCAAATAACTTACACAATGGGCAATATCCGGCCTCGTTGCCATTGCTAAATACAAAATAGAGCCAATAAGACTTTGGCATGGTAAGTCTTTCTCTTTTCCATCGATATTTTGTTTTTTTGAGCTTTGTTCCATTGGTTCCATCGGTTTACATTCTTCCATTTTAAATTTTTTCAAAATTTCTCCAATATATTTTGATTTTGTCGCTAAGATTGATCAATTTTTCCTTTCAAATGATATTCCCAAACAATAATTTAATTCTCCCAAGTCTCTGGTATCAAACGCTGATTTAATTTGTGTCTTAAATTCTTCCATTCTTCAGGTTTCCACATCCAATTACGAAATCGTCTACATACACAGCCATTACAATTTTGTCTTTTCCCATTAGCTTGATATAAATGCACCGATCAGCCAATGATGCTTCCATGCCTATCACATTCAGCTTTTCCTCGAGCTTGACATACCATTGTCGTCGAGTAGACGGTTACACAAATAAGTCGCCGTGTTAATGGCCTCCGCCCGAAACTTCAACGGTAACTTACCGTCAATCAGCGTACATCTCGCCTTTTCTTCGAGAGTTCTATTCTTCCTTTCTGCCATGCCGTTTCGTTGAGGTGTGTATTTTGTTGACAATCTTTTCTGGATACCGATGGCCTTCAAAAATTTATTAAATTCTTTATTGCAGTATTCTGCTACTTCATTGTCCGTTTCAAATATTTGATTTTCTTCCCAGAGTTTAATTCAACTCTATTTTTATATTCTTGAAACTTTGAAAATACTTCATTCTTAAGAAAATACACCACAATATCGTGAATGCTCATCGATAAATTAAACGTAGTATCTCACTCCTGAGTTAGAATTTATTAGAACTGGTGCAAATACATCTGAGTGTACAATTTCTAGTAACTCAGCAATTATAGGTCCTTCTCGTTTAGGAAATAGTGCTCTTGCCATCTTCCCCTGAATTCAAACTTCACATTCAGGAATACCACTTGATGCTTCAAAATCGAATCGTTGAAGGAAGTAGCACTATTTGCATTTCTCAGATCTTTGAAATTAACGTGTCCAAGTCTTCGATGCCATTCTATCATGCGTGGAGTGGTTACTGCGTTGGTCATTTCTTCAGCAGCTTCAGGACATAAGTAGTACAGACCATTTCTTCTCTTTGCTTCAATTAAAATGTTTCTGTCTCTATCTGCAACTGTCGCTTTACTCATCCTAAATAATACAGAATATCCTCTGTAATTTTGCCTACGGACAGTAAATTAGTTGACAATGTTGGAACTAGTAATGTTTCTATTACATTTATTGGGTTATGTTTCTATTAAATTTATTGGGGTTTCTTCGTTTATTTTAACTTTCACGTCTCCAACTGCCTTAATATGGGCTGTTTGGCTATTCGCTGCCAATTTCAGTTGTTTAACATTTGTATTTTAATTAATTTTTACAAATGCTGTCTTACTTACGCGCATGTGACTAGTGCTCCCACTGTCTAAGCAACATACTGTTATTGTTAAGTTTTCATTTACACACAAAATTAAGGATCGTTCAATTTTAAATGTTGATTCACGACCGTTATTTTTAAATTATGGGCAATAACGTATCATATGGTCAATTTCTATGCATTTGTGACATTTAAATTTGAATTCTGAATTTGAATTTTTACCAGATCGTTCCTTTTCATGTAATTCTTGCTTTTCTTTAAAAAGTTTGTAACCAAAGTTGTAATTTGAGCAAAGTGCTCCTTCTTGCTCAAATTTTGATTAACTAGATGCTCGAGCTTGTTTTTCTTCTAATAGTTTTACCCTGATTTCTTCAGTAGATGGCAATGTATCACGCGTTTCAATTGCTACGCGAAATGTTTCATAGTTTGAATGTAGGCTATACAAAATATCACAACTAACAAATTATCAGGAATAACTATTGATAATTCTCGTAATTGATCGACTGTTTCCATAAATGTATTCAAATGATATCTCACATCACTGTTCTCTTTCATTCTTGATAGAATTAGGAGTTTTAGTAATGCAGTTTTACGAGCAGGTCCTGAACTCCTATAAACTTTTTCAAGCTTGACCCAAAATTTGTTTGGAAGTTTCACAGCTATTAATCTGACTTAGTTCACTAGGAGATATTACAAGGATCAAATCTGACATAGCATTATCGTCTTGTGCCTCCCATTCCAATATTTTTGCCTGATTTTCTGGATCACCCACATTTATGCTAGGCTTAGGAATACTACCATTTACGTACCCCCACAATCCATTCTTGCTCAGAATAGCCCTTGCTTCCGTTCTCCAAGAATCATAGTTGTCTCTTTTTAACGGTTCTATTCTATAACTTGCACTCATTTTTTCTTCACTGAACTTCTTTCTTCTCATCAATACCAGCCCATAACCTCTAATAAATACGTACCTAGATAATATTCTATTTATCTAACAGAGCCATACATAGTTTTACAACATAATTGAGAGAAGCTAATATTGTTGTTGATATCTCAATTTTGACTGCGGGGAAATTTGAGGTTGTTGTGTTCACACGGATATAATGTGATTGATTCAGTTCGCCGTGCTTATAGAGTACACAATCTTTCAGTAATCAAGTCATCTTCTTACAACTATCATCCAAATTTAAGCGAAATTGCGTTCAATTCAACTACAAGACGGTGAAAAATTTGATTATAATGGAATTTACCTTTGCGCATGTACAGAATTAAGTACTGATTTGGCAACAATTAAACTGATAGGGGACCATCTACAACATAACCCGCGCATTCTCTGATAATTTCATCGAAACCGGATGGAAGCGTTGGAAATTAAGGTTGTTACAAGGATTTCACATAGGCGCATGCGCAGTAGCTATTAATGGTACAATCATGTTGAAATTGATATTAGATGATCAAATGTCAACCCCGAACTATCATCCAAATTTGAGCAAGATCGGACGACTAGGGCGTGAGAAAATTATGCTTGGTTGAATTTACGTTTGCGCATGAACAGAGTGAGGTGTTGAGTCAAGAACGACTAAACTGATAGGAGACCGTTCACCCCCTACCCCGCACGCACTTTCCCTGGAAATGTCATCAAAATTGGATGAAAAGTGTGGAAAATAAGCTTGTTACAAGGATTTGCGGACACACGACACACAAACACACAGACAGATAAGGAACCAAAGTTGTTCAGAATGGTCTAAAACGTAAAATGCGAGTAGAAATTTTGATTTTGCAGACCAAAAAATTTTTTTCTCCCGAAAGTGAAAACAATCGCTTCCGCTACCTTTAGATAGACTCGGAAGCTGAATTACACCGTACTATGTAATCCCCCCCCCCCCCCCCCCCCCCCCTTTTTTTTTTTCTTTCTTCTAACTGTTCAGAGGAGGGAAGATGTTAATGAATAAGATGATTTAGAGAGCGAATTAAAAATTCTTACATCGGAAAGTCTTCGCTGATTTGTTAATCATGTGCAATGTTTTCTGGAATGTTGCACGGATTTTACAGGTTACCTTTGGTGGTTGTTATTTTTTTACATAACGGTTGTGGTAGGTACGAAGTTTCCTTTTACATTGAGTAATATTAGAACAGTCTGTTTATGAAAAGTTTTATGCACCTTGTAAGATGAGATGAATTGTTCATAATGAGATACCTAATCGTTTTGTAGTGTCATATATCTTGGTACTGGGTAGGTAACGTGTAACTATTCATGCCATAAAATCTATTGCGCATACGTCCATCAATAGAACACTGCGTCCATAAAATTTACAAAATATCCTAAAACTGTATCACTCTCATCACCTATATCGTATATCTTAAGTAACATGAACACTTAGCAAAATAGAATAAAACGAAATCTTTCAGCGCTGCTGCTCAGTCAATAGGAACTAATGCAGTTATGAAGTTAACTCAGGTCCCCGCTTTTCTTAGCGCCATCGTATTGGCTGCTGTAATTGAAGGGAGAGTAAGTTTTCAATATTATTTTCAAATTGGTCAAAATGATAAATCACCACGTCTTCATCTATTCACGTCAAATATGTAAGTATTTTTAATGAATTTATTCACCTAATTCTAATTATAGCAGTGGAACTCGCTTTTACCGGGACCTATAAATGAAAAATGTTACAAAATACAGTCACAAAATATTGTCTCGAAAAAACGAGACTAAAGTAGCAGCAGATTCAATTTCTTTGTTACTCAACCTATGACGCTGAAATTTGAAATGGTAAACCCTTGGAATGTCTAGAAAGAATCATGAAGTCTAGAGCCCCCCAGATTAGCTGAGTTAGAGATCCAGAGCTGAGTTCTTTGCTATTCGAGACTAAGCTATCGGCGAATCTGATTCCTTTGCAATTCATCCATGAAGCTGAAATTTGAAATGGTAAATCCTTGGAATGTCTAGAAAGAATCATGGAGTATAGAGCCCCCCAGGTCAGCTGAGTAAGATCCGTGCTAATTTCTTTGCTGATCAACCAATAAAACTGAAATTGGAAATAGAGGCTTCTTGGGACATCTAGGAATCAATCGTACAGTCTGAAGCTCCCCTGATCAGCTGAGTGAGGTACGAAGCTAATTTCTTTACGAGATTCACTGTCCAAGGGAGCCGATGTAACTTCTTCGAGTCGTTAGTGAAGAAGAACGGGACGAAGAAAAATTCTGTCAACCGTGCCGAAATTTGAGGCACCAGGCATTTCCGGTTTGAAAAACGTATTCTACGTTAAAAAGTAAGTGCCGAACCGAGCTCTAGAATGATCCAAAACAAGTGCGAAAACTGGCAAACCTCCAGTTGTTGTTAGCAAGCTTTTAAACGACAGATCAATCAAAACAATGAACTACATGAAATGCGTGTTTATTTCTTGATGGTTTTAACAGAAAGGACGGCAGCTACCTCATGCGGGGTAAGAATAAAATAATTCCCCCGACATGAAAATTTCCATATTTGCTCTATCCGTTTTACCACTTTCTGAACAATTTTAGTTTTTTAGTAATTAAATGTTTACCACAACACTGTCATTTATGTGTAGTTTTACCTACTCTCTAGTTCTGACTAAAAATGTTGTTCAAGGTGGCAAAGCACATTGACAGATCTCTCGAATTTACGGTAATTCAGGAAGACCCCGAGAATCCGAAGTACATGGAGCTCCTCGAGGAAGTTATACATGAAGTGTCGTTGGATCCGAACTCGATTTATTTACATGAGGGTTGTGGCCCGCTACTCATACTTAAAGTCGGGCACATAGACGTAAGTTCTGTACTGCTAGCAATTATCAGAACAATCAACGTTCAAATAGATACCTATGACAAGATAGCAATTTGAAATGTCATAATAAGTCCATGAGTGTGTACAGAATACTTTAATAACATTCTAGCAATCGATTCTACAACTGATTTCAAACAACGAAAGAGCCTCTAAGAGATGTTTTAGGCCTTTTTCTTCTGAGTGTTTTAAATTTTAGACTTTTTTTCATTATGTCTATCTTATGGATTAGGGCGGCTACAACTCCCCTCTGGTTCACTATAAAATCAAAATGCTGCGAATTATTATACAAAGGTTTATTATGTCCGTATTTGATAGCCCTTCTACGTAGATTGTTGGTCTATAATTATCCATAATTATAATTAACCCTCCGTATATACACTCAGGCGCAAAAAATTTGGCCCACTCTCCAAAATGGAAGATTTTATGAAGTTGCGACTAATATTCTCTTGTTTTCGACTGGGTTACTGTCTGAACTCATTCAGAGGCATTTTTTGTTGTTTTTCAGACAGGCAGATCAAATTGTTTTAATCTCTCAACGATAGGGAATCGTGTCAAGGCGTGATCATTTTTCATTGCCTCCCACTTTCACGTTATCTTCCAAACTGCGATCATGTTGTTCATCTCTTCCACAGTAGTCCTCAGCCGAGGGGCGAGTGTTTTCCTGTACATTGAGAGCATTCCTCCCAAAATAATCGGTTTAAAAGAAAACAAAAAGTCTTTTCCACCAGAAATGGTCGCGCAAACTGTAGCTCTCATTAATGATGGAAGGTAACTGAGATATGCCGCTCAAATGCTTGGACGGCGGGCTCTCTTCCAATCATTGTGGCAGGAACAAACCTTTCTCCAGGTCTTCTCCACTCTCTTTCACGACCATCTGGGCCCCGCAGGCTGAACCTAGAATCATCGCTGAAAATGACATCCCTCCACTCTTCAAGTTCCCAAGCACTGTGATTTTGAGCAAACTGAAGGCGCAACATCCTGTGCTGATGGGTTAAACTTGGAACGCTAGCGGGTCTTCTGGCAGACAAATGCCGATCCAACCATCGTCTCCAAACTGTCCAAACACTTAAATCCACTCCCGTTGCATTTTCAAGTGAGTTACGACCTTGTGAAGCAGTTAATCGTCGATTTCTTAAAGCTAAAGTATACAAGTACCTGTCTTGAGCGGCTGTTGTTTTTCATGGGCGGATAGAACCCTGCCTTCTAGAGTAGGATCCCGTCTCTCGAAAACGTCTAAAAGTGGCACGGACGGTTTCATAAGGCCGTCCTAGCATTTGAGTGGCATATCTAATTGACCTTCCATAATTAATGAGAGCTTCAGCTTCCGCGACCATTTCCGGTGGGAAAGAAATTTTTTTCTCTTAAATTGATTTTTATTTATTTTATTTTTTTTTTTTTTTTTTATTTTTTTTTTTTTTTTTATTTTTTTTTTTTTTTTTTTTTTTTTTTTTTTTTTTTTTTTTTTTTTTTTTTTTTTTTTTTTTTTATGCACTTAACGTACAGGAAAACACTCGCTCCTCAGCTGAGGACTACTGTGGAAGAGATGAACAACATAATCGCAGTTTGGAAGATAAAGTGAAAGTAGGAGGCGATGAAACACGATCACGTTTTGGTACGACTCCCTACCGTTGAGAAATCAAAAAAATTTCATCCGTCTGGCTAGAAAACAACAAACAATGCCTCTGAATGAGTTCAGACAGTAACCCAGTCGAAAACAAGAGAATATTAGTCGCAACTTCATAGAATCTTCCATTTTAGAGAGTAGGCCAAATTTTTCGCACCTGAGTGTAGTAAATGAACTTGGCGCGTCGTGCCTCCCAAGAGAGTTCAAACAAGGGGACAACTCCAGGTCCCAACAAATTCACGGTTTATAGTAAATCTCAAATAATTTATAAAGTTCCAGTCGTGTAGCATGATCGTATGAGCTAATTTTCGTAAATTGACGTACTATATCATGTTAAATTTTTTGGAAATACAGCACTTCAAGTAAAAAGAAATTTTTAACTACCAATTTTATGGCAAAAAGCTCAAAAAAGTTTAGATTTTTTTTTTCAGGTTTTATCTATTTTTGGCTAAGTACCTACATTTTTCAGCATACATTTCTGCATAGATTTTTTAATGTTATAGCTCATCTTTAATAAAACTCTTTTGCCCTAAATTCTGCTTAAAAAAAATATATAAATTTGACAATTTTTAGCACATTTTTGAAAGTTTACCAATTTAATGTACTCAAAAACTTGTTTGGAAAGCTTGATTTTTTAGCGCAAGGACGGAATTTTCGTCTCAATCCTGAAGAAATTTATCGTCTGGAAGGGCACTCCCTTATGAAAAGTTTTAAACTCTAGGATTCGTTTCGGAATGTCCCAAACGGATTTCAGTGAAGAAAACTTTTGAAGCTTCATTTTCTACGAAAATTCGCTAAAAGGTTCAAAACAGAAAAATGGCAGGCCGAAAAGGAAAGAAATTAGCCTCAGAGGCCCCTCAGCTGATCAGTGCACCTCCATACTTTATAATTGTATTCTAGTTGTCCAAAAGAAGATCCTTATGTTTACGTGTAGATATAGGCACCTGCAGAGGGAAAATTAATGTAATTAATTAAATATTATCACTTTACTAATCTACCTAATCTAGGAATGATAATATTTAAGTGGATAGGGTACTTACCAACTGCCAACAGCATGAATATGTATAGATCATTGAAATGGTTTCATTAATCATTAAAAAAAACTCCGAAGCTAATATAGTACATAAATCAAGGTAATGGTAACCCCGTAAAACGTCAAAATTGGTCAATTAGGAAACAGGAAAATTATGTTTGAAGTAATTTACGTTAGCGAATGCGCACAATGGAGCTTAATGATTTGAGAAAAATGAAATTAGTAGGAACAATCTACAGCCTAACCCGCACATTCCCAGAAAATCTCATCAAAATCGGATGGAAACTAGAAATTAAGCTTGCCCCTGCGTTTACACTGGAGGGTAGCCAGGAGCTACTAATTATGCAATCATGTTGGAATTGATATGAAATGAATCGTCGTCCCTCAACTTTTCTCCAAATTTGAGCGATATCGAACGAATAGGGCATGTCAAAAATTATGCTTAAAGTAATTTATGTTTAGGCAAGCGCAGAATGAAGTAATCATTTGAGGGGAATGAAACTGATAGGGGACCATCTACAGCCCAACCCGCACATTACCTAAAAATTTGATCAAAATCGGATGAAAACTGTTGAAATTAGGCTTGTTAAAGGAATACACGTTCGCGCATGCGCAGCAGCTACGAATGATACAATAATGTTGTAATGTATATGAGTTCATAAAGTCGTCTTCTCCCGACCATCCTCCGAATTTGAGCGAGATCGGAGGACGGAGGCGTAACAACATTATGCTGGATGAGATTTACGTTTGTGCGTGTGCCGGGTGAAGTACTGATTTGGGAACAACTAAACTGGTAGGGGTATATCCTGAACCGCATATTCCATGAACATGTTATACAAACCGGTTGAAAATTGGGGGAAATGATGCTAGTTACAAGGATTTGTGGACACAAGAAAGACAGATACGTAGACACTGACACTAAATTACAGACACGGAACAAAAGTTGTTAAGAATGGTCTAAAACGTTAAATGTGAGTGAAAATTTTGATTTTGAAGACAAGCAATTTTTCATCTCCCAAAGGTGAAAAAATAGCTAAAATATAGATAGACTCGGAAGTAATTTTTGAGATATTAGACGCCTACCGAAGATTAATTAATTTAATTAAATAGCACACCTACACTTTCCTAGCATTTTACACTAGGGGCATTGCTACCTTGCTGGGGTTCAATCCCAAATTACATTTTTTCATTCGTCCACTTTCAATTTTTTTTTCCTTAAATTTAGTAATTTATTTTCTTTTGGTAGGTGACATTGTCCAGTTATATTTCGATAATGCACCATAGAATCTGTTTGATAGATCATTTTCAACGGAACAGTGATCTGCGTTTAAGGGCTATCAAATACAGAAATAATAAACGTTTGTGTAATAATTTGTAGCGTTTTTTCAATGAAATCGAGATTTTTCTTGGAAAATGGCCCACAATTACCTACGAATTTGGTGTTGGTTCGTACGTTTTTTTTTTTTTCCTTTTTTTCGCGCTGAATCGAATAGAAACTCTTGCAGATCTCTCCAACTCCGTTATATCCGAGTTTCACGCTTTAATTAACTAGCTATGTGGTGAGTAGGGTGGTAGGTTGGTTCGAGGATGAGATATTATAAGCATCTCATTGTTTTTTACGTTTTTATTGGCTGAATACTTTCGCCTGTTAAGGCCTCATCAGAGGTTGAATTTATATAAAAAGATTGCTTAGTCGGGATTAGAAAAGGAGGACCTCCTTCGCCATCATGTAGGTAACCAGTTGTTTTTGGTTATGCTGCTTGGAGTCAATTTTAATGTTAAATTGAGAAATAAGAAATTTTTGTGAGTGTATCACATTATCAGGAGAAAATATTATCGATTTTAGTTAATACTTTCACTATCAATTTTTTAAACGTTTTTTCCCTTGATAATGTGCTTCATCCACAAAAATTCCTTATTTCTCAATTTAACATTAAAATTGACTCCAAGCAACATAACCAAGAAACAACTGTTTACCTACAAAATGGACAAGGATTCAAGCTCTGATGAGGCCTTAACAAGCTAAAGTAAACAGCAAACAAGAACATAAAAACAATGAGAAGCCTATAATATCTCATCCTCAAACAAACCTACCCTTTAATTAACTAGGTTTACACCATAACACACTTACATAAGCATAACTAAAAACTAACAATTTGTGTGTAAAAAAAAATACTCGGTTACAACGGAGCTGGAGAGATCATCAGTTAAGTGAAACTATTTGATTCAGCGAGGTCAAAGGTCATTATTCAAGGAAACCTTCGATTGCATTGGGAAAAAAACTATTACGGAGTTTGCGTAAGGAGAACCAACTTTCGATTAAATCAGCTGGAGC